>CAKAOI010048875.1:13432-120121 GCA_916701655.1 Sebastiscus albofasciatus | reverse complement strand
TCTCCTCTGTTTACCCTTTTTCTCTCGTAGCTTTCAAGCGTCTGGATGGAACGATGGACTGCTGCAGCAACAACAGCCTGACAGACCTCTGTTTCTCTTACATGAAGCCACAGGGCAAGAACAGCAGAGAGAGAGAGGTGACACACACACACACACACACACATACACACACACACACACACACACACACATATGCAGACAGACAGGCTGGGACTTTTTGTGACTGCTTCATCATGTGAGCAGGTTTCCAACTAGACAGTCAAGCATATTTTTATTTCTTCCTTTATTCAATTCACTTCCTTTTATTCCCATTTTGTGCCACTTTGTTTGCAACTACGTGAGTTGAATGCACAAACAAAACCAATTATGAATATACACTAATCAAATTTCAACCTTATAATTGGGTTTAGTTATGACAGATAATATAATTGTAGGCAATTTAAGCAATGAAATTGTAGATTTTTCTAAAAAGGAAACCAATTCATTCATTTTAAGAGACCATTCTTATTTTCTCTTTTGTATATTATTTACTATTGCTCCTTAATAAAATAAAAGTATTTTTCTATCCAATTAATTGATGGTATAATTGGTAGAAAATTTAAATAATCAATAACTGCAGCCCTAAAAAATAAATAAATAAATAAACAAGTGTCTTTTCTTCTTGATGTCTTCATGTGTTGCTAATGACGGTTCACTTCCTGTGTGTCGACTGCAGGACGTCACACATTTTGTGCGACCCTGACTTGTTTTCACAAGATAAACACTGTCATAAATGCACATAAGAAGTGCGACATTAAAAATAGTCTTTCATGAATGAAGATATATGAAAAACAAAACAAGATAGTGCACGTCATCAAGAGACAAAGGGTTGTACAAGAAACCAAGAAATATCAGGAAAAGTTCTAACAATAATAAACTGTTAATTCTTACTGACTTCTCTTATATCTACATTCCCTCTGTGATCCTGTGGCTGCAGTACGCCTGCATGCCGGTGCGTAAGATGGTGACGGGGACGCGAGTGTGTCGCACCGACGACGACTGCACCGCCGGGCACTCCCACACCGCCAGCATTTGTGTCACTCCGTCTCTGGAGAACCAGACTCGCTTCATCCGTGTCACGCACCCGCCCAGCACGCACATGCTGTTTGTGGGGTATCCGCCACACCTTCACTACGCCAGTACGTATATCAGACATTTTGAAATGGTTTTTTTAATTTTGCCAATAAAGTTACCAATGATATTTCCATTATTCTTTGTTCCTTATCCTATGCAACAAGATACTATTTCACTGAGTCCCACCCTAGAAGGAGGCATGAGCTTGAATCTGTAATATTCATATAATTGGTGTTTACGGTGTTACAGTGTTGAGCTGACTCTCCAGTCTTTAAGTGATTTACAAGGTTGTGTTGTCTGCTGTTATTTAAGACAGTTACCTAAGTGTTGAATGGATCAAATCTTCCTATAATGACGTGTTTGTGTAACACCTCCCGTGTTTTGTCATTCCCAGTGAGTCTGACCAACTTTGTCCCCCGCTTTGGTTTCCTCCACCTGGATCTGCCCGTCTTCTTGGAGACTTTCTGCAAGTATCCTTTCATGTTTAAATGACAGATGAGTCATATGGAGATGATGGATGGTACAGTACGAGGAGTTGGCTTACTCAACAGCTAATGATGTTACTTTTTAAAGGATAGGAGGGTAATATAAGTCCTTGGTTGACAAAGCACCGTCTGTTCTGTCTGAATGATGAACATTTTACTCTTCAAAATAGTGATAAAGTATTCCGATTGTGATTGGCCTCTGAACATACAGTCTATCTGTTATTTCTGATTAAAAGTCCCCTTTTTAACTTCTAATCTTTTTCTTCCACAATGAATAAGTCTGATAAACCTCACAAGTCTGCTACTTAACCTGAATGTAACCCTTCATTGCATAGGGTGTGTGTGTGGGTGGGATGTGTACAAGGTTAAGAATGTATTTAATCCAGTAGTATTGCCCCTTAACCCTCCTGTGTCTCAGATATGTGGTGTCCCTCTCTGGTGCGTTAGCGGTAGTAAACTCCGTGCCGTGCTTCGCTCTCGACGGTCAGTGGATGCTGAACGCGCTGCTGGAGGCCACGCTGGTTACTGTGGTAACGGACCGTCAAAAGCGCGAGCTGATTGGTTTCTTCCTGCTGCTGGCGGGCAGCGCCCTGCTGGCAGCCAACGTGGCTCTGGGCCTGTGGATGGTCACGGCGCGGTAGCCACAGCGGTGAGCTGCCCTGGCAAGACAAAAAACTAAATGAATAAAACCCCCATGTGGACGGAGAGTTGTTCTCCCAGGATGTGTTTGACACGTGTGGACCATTAAGCTGTGAACATTACAGGGAACAGACTGCATTACCCAGCAGTGCTGCCCACTTTCAGGAGACTGTTGAGCAGAACATTTGTCTGCCTTTTAAGGGTTTACTGGACCACCAGGGAAAACAATAACCAACCTTCTTCCACCTTGTTGCCGCCATATACTCGGAAAAGCACATATACTAATAAAATAATGCACTTGCCGTAAAGCACTGTCCTAAGTGACTGTTTACAAAGACTTCCAAATGTTAATATCTACGAAGGGTTTGAGTCCAAAATGCCATATTTTCCTTTTGACACACTGTTTGTCTCAATGTGCTGCAAAGAGTTGCCCTTAGACGTTAGGCTGTTCAGAGAAGAGAAGCAAAAAAAACAATAGTTTAAGTATGTTTTCTTCAGTGTATAATCACCTGAAAATAAGAGTTGCTGTGTTTCCGTTACCTTAGAATGAGTAGTTTCTATCTACATAGGGAGCCGGTTCTCTCTTCATGGAGCCGGCCGCCATGTTTCTACAGTAGCCCAAAACGGACAAACCACTTTGTTAACTTTTCCTGCTTGGGCCGGAGTCGATAAGTTAACCCTTGTCACTCCACTCCATCGCTGGGAAACGAAGACACGGGAAACCTTTGTTGGTCTTGAGGAGCTGCAGCATTTATTTCTGCAACTTCCACTGAACATTCACTTGATATTCTCAAAGCTAAACTAACTTCGTCTTCTGCTCCACTTGCTCACTTTTTCACTCACACATATTTGCCACCACTCTCTCTCTTGCTTCACCACTCACTTCACTACACACTGTCTCATCTATTCTCCAAATGACCTACGCTACCAGTACAACAGCTCTAGAGAGGGCCATTCACGCTTTCACGTCTGGCACCGTAGTTCTGCTACACGCTTGGCACACGGGATAAGTTGCAATCTGCAACCTCACAGCTAGATGTCACCAGATGTTACACACTGTACTTTTTAAAAAGCCTTACATTTATTGGCAAATGCATGGCAATACCTTGAATTTCTACTACATACCACCTGTAGAAAAAATGTACTACTTAATATTCATGTGGCAGGAGCTGGCTATAAGTGTGTACATATAATTCATTAATGAAGACGACTCCTACATCATTTTGTGATGTCCGACAAATGTTTGAAGGCGGGTTTCCCATTTTGAATTGAAACGGATTTGCTCCGATAAGTGTCTTTCTCTTCCTCGAGCATTGTCGAGGGAAAATGAACTTGTCTGTGAACCTTTTCACACTTTTTCTCAAAGTGTAAGTTTCATTTATACTCTCTTGGCCGCTCACTGTCTGCAGTCTGGTTGTGATTTGTCAAACTTGTGGAATAAAAGACTTCTTTTATTTGTCTTTCAAACTGTTCAATAAGTCAAAGAGGTTTTTTTTAGATTAGATGTTTAGATTAAATTCAACTTTATTGTAACTGAACAATGAAATGCAGTTTAGTACTAGTACCAACCAGAAGTGCAAAAAGCAGTAAAGTGCAGAGTAATGTACATAATCAAGTATAGAATGTGGAGTAAACATTTTATTTGCACATTTACAGACATTTATTTATTTTATTTATTTACAGTTCATTCAATACAATACACATGAGACAATACAATATGAATATTCATATTAACAATAATAATATAAATAAATAATACCAATAATAACATTATTACATAATAATGAAAATATAAAACCATTTAAAATGTATATAATAATTATATTTGCTGAAACTACATTATAGTTTGTTATAAACCATTTATTAAATGTAAATATACTTCTTAATTTGTTAAAGTAAAAATATACAATATTAATATTAGCAATAATATAAAATAATACCAATAACATTACATAATAATAATGAAACTATAAAAATATACAAAATATATTTATAATAATTATATTTGCTGAAGCTACATTATAGTTTGTTATAAACCATTTATTAAATGTAAATATACTTCTTAATTGGTTAAAGTAAAAAAAAAAAAGATCCTTATCCAGTTCTTTGTGATCATATATTTTTGTTCATTGTGCAGTTAAATCTTACTTCATATGACATATCCTCTCACATGAATGCAGAAGTGGATGTGAAGTTAATATCTATTGACTCCATGGCCCTTCCTTGTTTCCTTTTTTATATTTCTCAGCAATAGTAGAATATGTTCTTAATGGAAAATGGGAAGCTTTTGTTGAAAAGGTCTTAAAGTAGCCCGTTGTTCCTCTCGGGAGACTGCACCTTTCTAATTTTATACACTGCATATCGGCTCATTGTCTTCAAGCAAAAGCACACATGCTACACTTTTAGCAACAGCTCCAGACCGCAGTGTTTCTTTAGTGTTTTCAGGGAGTCGTGCAGTGATTACGTTTCCTGAGCGTGTTAGCGTGAGACATGACACATTATAATTTGGAAGGGTGTTTCCTACAGACATATAAATACTGAACGGCCTTCAGCTTAGCCACAGAGGTGTGTTTACCTCTACGGTGAGCAGACACCTCCGTCAGCAGGTTCAAAATCGTTGCCTTTTTGGAGACTTTATCACCGAATAATTAGGGAAGTTTGTGGGGAGGATCGGACCCAGTTGCATGCAGGAGTTGCCGTCTGCCGTGCGTGTATGTTTATGTTCAGATAAGACATTTCGAAGACTGATTTTCTTTCCTTAATCTATTCAAAATGACTGCTTGTGTGACCTTGCATGTGTGTTTTGGTTGCCTATCTTGTGCTAATGACAGCCTGGAGGGATGTTTGGGTAAACAGACATGGGAGGATGGTGAAGAGGAGGAGGAGGCCAGAAAGGAGGCATGTTCTTACTGTGTGCTTCATACTGAGAGATGGACCCTTGAATGAACTCTCTGACCTCTTCTATGTTAACAGGATGAAGCCTGCAGCCATGCTGGAGGTTCTGTGTTGCTGTACTGAGACACACAGCTGTGCTTTGAGATAAATGGCCACATAAGCATGCTAATATGCTCACAGTGAAATCGTGTTTATGTTTAGCAGGTGTAATGTTTACCATGTCCGCCTTCTTATTTAATGTTGGCGTGCCAAGGCTGATGGGAATGTTAATAGTTGTGCAATTATTTGGTCATAAACCAAAGTTTTGGACCTGATGATGGCGTTAGATGAAAGGTCAGGGGTTCAAAGTTGAGGACCATGAATGTCTAGCACATTTCATGGCAATCCATCTAATAGTTGTAAAGATATTTCAATAAAAAACAAAAATGTCAACCTCATGGTGGCGCTTTGGGATCACCAAAGTCAGCAGGATTTAACATCTGGAAACGTGAATATCTGTATAAAATGTATCTGTATAAAATTTCAATGCATCTCAAAGTTGTCCAGACATTTCATTGCGAACCAAACATGTCAACTTGTTGGAGGCACTAGAGGAAAAGCCATCAGAATACATCATCCGGGAACCATGAATTACCAAAGACGGCAGGATTTATCCTCTAGGAAACATGAATGTCTGTGTAAAACTTTGCGTTAGAAGTCATTAGAATACCTCGTCTGGGAACCATGAATGTTAATACAAAATTTTGAGCTGAAAAAGTGATAACTTTGACCTGTTGGTGACGTTGGAGGAAAATTCAGGAGATCACTAAAGTCACAAGCATTCATCCTCTGGGGATCATGAACGTCTGCACCAAATTTCATGGCAATACATTTAATAGTTGTGGATATATTTTAATAAAAAACAAAAATGTCAACCTCATGGTGGTGCTAGAGGAAAAGTCAGGGGATCACCAAAGTCTGTAAGATTTATCCACTGGGGAACATGAATGCCTGTATAAGATTTTCGCGTTAGAAGTCATTAGAATACATTGTCTGGGAACCATGAACGTTAGGACAACATTTTGAGCCTATCCACTGAAATAAGAGATAACTTTGACCCGTTGGTGGTGCAAGAGGAATAGTCAGGGGATCACTCGTCAGTGTCAGCGTGAATTTATATTCTGAGGATCACGAACGTCTTTACAATATTTCACAGCAATCCATCCAATAGCTGTCGAGATATTTCAGTGCGGACCAAAGCGGTAGCCTGACCGCCTGACGGAGACAATCAAAACTAGAGCAAAGGCTCCCAGTTGAGATGTTAAACAATGAGAATAAAAACAGGACAAAAGTGATTGTGAGTCACAGTGGTGAACAATAGCATCGTGGTCGAAGTGTCTGCTTGATGAATGGGTGTTTTAGGCAGCACAGGAAGTCAGGTCTATATAAGGACTTTGCGGCCAACGCCCCAAACACTAATGAGCAAGTGCGGTGAGAGTTTCTCACCACAGTGGGGGGTGGAGGTGGAGGTTGAGGGGCCAATCAGGAGCTGTGGTGTCACTGTCATCACCACCTCATGTCTATTCACAGAAACTATTGATGCTTTCTGACCATCTGACCATCATCATCATCATCAGATTAATCGATTGTAATCAGTGTACTGTGTGTGCGTCCAATTTTGTTCCGGTCGACTGACTGTCTGATCTGATAAACGTTTTCGAGCAGAGCACTCTGCTGTTTTGTGCATGACATTAGACACACACACACACATATATATATATATATACATACAGCACACACACACACTTTTCACATTTATGCTTCGGCTACTAAAAAGGTCTGCAGCTGCTAATGCTACACAGTTAATGTTCTGGTTTGATTTTATTAAATGATCTCTGGTCATTACTCTGGTAAGCCTGGTCCCTTCTGCCCTAGAGGGAGGGAGGGATGGGAGGAGTGATGAGGGGGAGAGGAGGAGTGATGAAGGGAGGCACAGTTTGAAGAGCTGGGGTGAAGTTAGAGTAGTTACAGATAGCAGCAGAGAGAGAGAGAGAGAGAGACTGGGGAATTGAATAAAGTGCTTTTAAATTGGGACCAGGGTTCATAGAGAAAGTCATTTTAGAAAGATGTTACTATAACTTTTTGGATTTAATTTTATCCATAACTGTGATTTTATTTTTTTTTGTTTCGTTTTTGGTTTTCTTCAATTTATATTCTCAGCGCTTCCCAACCTGAAAGTTTGATTTTTAGAGAGTGAGTGTGTGCGTTTTATGTATGTGTGTGTGTGATACAGTATAATAAGCTATGGAACTGGAGCGTTTAGGAGGCGGTGGGGTTAAACCCGAGAGGGGCAACAGTCGTCTCTACAGGATAGCACTGGCCATGTGTGTGTGTGTCTGTGCTGCTCTGCTGCTTGCACTCATACTGGGTAAGTCAACCACACACACACACACACACACGTACACAAACATCCACGAAGAGATCCACACACATTTTTCCTCAACCTGCATTGTAATTTGTAAGGAATTCAGTGGAAATGTATGGCACACTGTCCTCAGATTATAGTACGTGCAGACTGTAAATAACACACACGAGCGAGCCGGTGGGAGCAAAGGTCTTTGTGGAGGGCTCGCGGGTAACTTGTGTCAAACTATTTTTGGTTCATATAAAGTTTCAAACACGCCCACGTACACATACAGAACCTCACACACTCTATAACGCACCGTGGGAGTCAAGTTGAACTCTGGGAAAAGAGGAAAGCATAATGTGTGTGTTGAGACTTTGTGGGTATTCTATCCTGCGGAAATTAATTAGCAGGGAATTGTGTGGCGGAGTAATGAGTAGGGTGTGTTTTTTTTGTTTATTTATAGGGGGGGCAGTGCACATTAATTAACACTGATGTTTTAAAAAGCTTTAATATAGATGTGTCAGGAGACAAACTAGAGATTTACACCTGTAGTCTAGCTAAGAACAGGGATACATTATTACACATAACACTGTCACGATAAAAATAAGAGAGGTAATGGAAGTGTTGCAATACGTTGACTTGATGACCTTAGGCAAGGCAAGTTTATTTGTATACCACCTTTCAACAACAACTTTACACAAGAAATAAAAGGCTTTAAGACAAATGACAATATTCAACATGGCAAACAATGTAGAAAGAATCTAATTCTACAGATTTAACTATACTTCGAATGCGGTGTAGTTCCTTATTTCTATTGGTGCTTAATTCCAGATGTTTCCTGCTGTCAGACAAATGGCTGATTTGTCAATATAACTGCATCTGAATGGAACCATGCAGTCGGTTCTAGCAACTTCCCTTATTGTGTTGGAGTTGCTGTCCGTTAGTTTAGTGAACTGGCCCAAACAGGAAAGAGCAGAATCCCAAATATTAGACACATATAGCTTGAAATTGTGTAAAGAAACTAACTTGTGAAGCACTAACCACAGTATCAACAGAAAGATGAATTGCATGTATAACTTTGCCTCATAAATAAAACGTTAGACAGTGCAAACTTAACCATTTTAATAACTTTTTTAAAAGTTAAATTTGAATAGAGAGCAAGTTATCTCTACGTTGAATATGAAGCTACAGCCAGGAGACACTTAGCTTAGCACCTTTAAAACTCACTAATTTTCATGTTAAATCTTGTTTGTTTAATCTCTATAAAAAACTTAACTTTTGGGCAGAGCCAAGCTGGCCGTTTCCCCTTGTGTTCAGTCATGTCTGCAAGGTAAACCACAATTTGGGGAACTCTTGCGAGATGGTTAAGGTTAGGCATTGACCTCGAATACCTTCTAGACATGACCCTTGTTTCCAGTCTTTGTGCTAAGCTAAGCTAATCATCTCCTGGCTGTAGCTTCCTATTTAACTGACAGACATGAGCGTGATATCAATCTTATCTAACTCTGTGCAAAAAAGCAAATCAGTGTATTTCCCAAAATGTTGAACTACTCCTTTAAGAGTCAGTAGTTTCAGTAGCGTGGTAGTGAGGATGGTCGTGGCTGGGAGGGGTGCACTGTATGTGTATGTGTCTGGGGTGGGGTAAGTATTGTTTTTTTGTTATTTGGGGAAGCCAACATTCTTGTGGTGGCATTGAAGTGTAATTATGTTATGTGTCTATGTATGCAGTACCACACACCCACTCTAATGGAAACCCTCCTCTGGTCTGCAGCCATGCGAATATGACCAAGCACAGGAATGCCAAGTGCTTGTTTGATTTCTGACTTTTTAATTGGTTTAGAGAGAGTGTGCTTCTTAAACGTGTTTGTGTACATGTGTGTTTGTGTTGTGGGACCTGTTTGGTGTGTCAGTAATGAACATGAGGTTAGTATTAGCAGTAACACTTGAGCCTCCAACATCTGTGTGCTTATTTAAACCCATGTTTCCAACGGAGCGGTCAGAGGAGGGTTGTTGAGGTTGTTCCAGGCCACGTGGGTCGTGTAGGGTTGAATTTGTAAGTGTGTGTTTCTACTAAAAGTGGGCCCAACATTAAGAGACTCTCCCAAGCAGCTCGACCAACAACAAGACCAGTCAACCTCCGAGGTCAGACATTGCGGCGCAGCTCCGTAACGCTCCACTCATCCATTCACAATGGGGATTTGGTTTCTAAATCTGTCGTCTCACTTCATGGGCTTGTGCTGCCTCTGTTCGCCCTCAGAGCCACATCACACACCAGAGGTTTCTGCCGAGAGGTTAGGGAAGCAGGCTTTCGTTCACCTTCTAGGAAGAGAAGTGAATGGGTAAACCTGCGGTCGCACTGCGAGTAGCGTAAACAATAGGCTATTCTGTCTTATTGTGGCGCTCTGATTGCTTTCATTAGAAGTGTGGGAAGCAATTACAGCTGACAGTCAAGTTTAAATTAAAAACCTGATGCATAAAGTACTCAAGATTTCCTTGTGGTTCAAGGCATGACTGTATATCACACAGCTAAAAGTTGTGTGCCGATTGTAGCTGGTGATTTTGCTTGTTGCAGGCAGGCATAAGGTTAAAAATTGAATCCACTAACTGCTCTGCGTAACTGTTCTCCAGCTGTATCAACTGCACTTTGCTCTGTGTTTGTCCCATGTTTGATAAAGAGTGGATCGTGAGAATGTCCCATATTGACGTCCCTCTGATAACCAGTATCATTTTGAGCCATATGAACATACAGTATGATTAGCTGACACTTTAAGTTCTATACGCTTCATTCATTGATAGTTTGCATTATTTAGTAGATGAAAACGTACTCATGTTGTAGCCTTTTCACTAAAACAATATAAAAATATTGTTTTATTTCAGGTAGCATTTATTTTTTCAATTTAAACTATTATTCAGCACTGTACTTTATGCTAGAAGCATGACTTGCTGGTGACTAAATTGCTGGAAAAAGCTCCTTGATAATAGTAGTGTTGCACACTTAAACCTCTGTGTTGATTGCTTTGGTGCAAGGAGCTGAAATTGTTAGTCTTACTAAAAAGTAGATTTTCACAATAATGGCACATAGGGATTATGTTAGGGCTGTCCTCGACCAAAGAAATACTTAGTCGACACTCATATGATTTTGTCGACTAATCCATTAGTTGATTTAATCGACAGATGAAGAATCACCACTTTAAATCTTGTGTTTACCTGAGAGATGTGATCATAAATTTCCTAGAAATAAGTCATCCAGTATGAAAAAAGCATAAAAAATGATGAATCAACTAAAGAAATCTTAGTCGACAAAGACCAAAACGACCGATTAGTCAACTAATCGACTAAGAGAAACAAAATCTTAATACAATGCCTATTTATTTACTTTTTCCATTGTCTTTATCAGCAGCTAGTGTTTGTTCACTCGTCACAGAGATCACATTGACAGAGATAGAAGGAAGCATTACCTAAGAGTTTCCCAGGTTTCTGATTAATGCATACACACGTTTGAGGTTCTGTTGGGCAAAGCAATCAATAACCCAACACTTATCAATGGCCACCAAGCAGTAGAGGACTATTTGTTTATGGATGTGAAGTGGTATGTAACCGAAATGTTCTGCAAACGATCAAAACTGTCTCAGTCACAGTGTGATTTTTACATTTCAGTTGTCAAGCTTCATCCTCAACTCTTTTCTTCTTCTTCAGTCTCACAGAAATCTAGTCAGGAGGAGTTCTGTGTGACCCCAGAATGCATTGAAGCAGGTGAGGAGTTTCACTTATTGCACTTATTGTTTGCATGGTAACTGGTTGAGCATGAGATATTTTAATTGTCACTCAAAGGTCATTATTTGGACTCACTGGTTTGAGCTTTTATTTTTTTTTGTCTTCTCGTAGCGGGGTCTGTTCTGAGTAAAATGGATCGGTCCGTTAACCCCTGCGAGGACTTTTATAGTTTCTCCTGTGGCGGTTGGTTTAAGGATAACCCGATCCCTGAAGATTCCTCCTCGTATGGCATCTACCCCTGGCTGCGGCAGCATGTAGATATCCGACTCAAAGGTATGTTTGCCCACCAACGCCTGAGTTCATCTACCTTGATGAAAGTACACTTGACTTCTTTCTATCAAAAGAAAATAAGAGCTCTTTTGGTACACACATAAGCAACTTATTCATAAGGTAAGACTGAACTTCACATCTACAGGATATGTCTTACAACTTTAAATCAGGTAAAGTTAATTGTTGGAGCTGTGAGTTATGACACAGATTGTTTTTCTCTGTCAGAGTTACTACAAGCTCCTTCAGGCCCTGATGAACTGGAGGCTGTCACCAAGGCTAAGATCCTCTACCGCTCCTGTATGAATGAGAGTGAGTCTTACACACTCGTACAAACTTGGTTTTGTCACTTAAGAGGACATTGCACTGACATACATACATTATTTCCCTGGAGACTTAGCCATTGCTGTGACAATAACCACTACATCCCTAACACCAACTCTTACCCTTATTCTACCCCTTAACCTAACAAAACCTCAAATGGGAATTGAGTCCCCATAATGTGACTTTTTTTTTTGATCCCCAGTTTGTGAGTAATAAAACAAAAAAACACACACACACACGTGTTTGGACGGCCCTTGTGGGGACTATTGTTTACACAATGTCTTCCCAGGCCCTTAACCATCCCAACTACATTCCTGACCCCCAAACCTAGTTCTAACCTTAACACTAAAACCAATCTTAATCTTTAAACAGCTCTAGAACCAGGACCAAGTGTCCTCTCAATTCAAAAATGTCCCCACTCTCCATGTTTCCAAACAGGTCCCCACAAAGATACTGTAAGTCAAGAGCACACTCAAAGACACACAATGATAGTGTAAAGTAGGACGAGATGAGCTTTTATTGATCCCCATGGCAGATCTAGGTCATTGCAGAAAAAAAAGCAATAAGATACATCAGGTGAAAAAGGGAAATAGCATCTAAACACACAACAAAAAAAAACAATACAAATATGACAAATAGTCAATCAAAAAAATAATCAATCAAAAAAAAAAAAAAATGCTGTACTTAATTTCTGTTTCTTAATGTATCTGTGTGTGCTTACATAGCTATACTGGAGCAGTTGGACACCAAACCGATGCTGAAAACTCTTAAAAAGCCTGAGTTTCGGTGGCCTGTGGTGGGGGATGGGCTCGGCGGGGACTACCAGTGGTCGGCGGAGCAGTGGAACCTCCGGAAGACTCTGGCAGAGATGAGGAACCAGCAAAGTAAGAGCGTCCTGATTCGCCTGTACGTCTCCCCAGATGACAAAAACTCCTCACAATACGTCATCAAGGTCAGACATCCACAGTTCTCTGTCATCACTGCTTATGCATTTTGACTTTTTGGAAAATACGCTTATTTGTCCCACACCCCATTGGAAATGCACAAATTGACATTTGTGCATTTCCAATTATAAACCAATTAAACAAAAAAGATTTAGAGGCGCTAATAGGCAGATTATATCTAGTTGTTTCCAGTCTTTACTGTATGTCCTAAGCTGTCCTAAGAGAGTGGCATCTCATTTAGTTCTCGTCAAGAAAGCTAATAAGCATATTTCCCCAAATGTGGAACTATTCCTCTTGAGGCCCATACTAGTGTTTTTGTTGATTTTCATTTAAGTGCATATTGTGAATATTTTTCATTGCTGCAGACCACTTTTTGTTCATTATTGCTAAATTTTGACATTGAAAACTAAATAAAAGAAACAATCTATTTGTTTTGGGTGTGCAAGATGTTTTTGTACTTTGACTACATGCATCCCTGCTCTCTTTTGTTTTGGTTGCGCCTGAGTTTTTTGTTTTTCTTCTACTATGCAACTTCTATTCAAATGAGAACCAACTTTGTACTTCTTCTTAAACACACAAAGAAAATGTTTTTTTTTAAAATGTAGCGTTGATAAAATAAGATACTGTGATGGATCTTAAATGCAATGATTTTCATACAGTAGTGAAAAGCATGGAATAAAACAGGTGCCTCGAAGGAAAGTAACAATCTGCAAACTTATGTATGTTTGGAAAAAGGTCATCACTAATGTAATATCTGCACAATTAGTAGTTAAAAGATGCTAAACTACTAGTGTGGATATTTAGGCAAATACAGGTTCAGTGCCTCGCTCAGTAACATTTTTCTGATTTTTATTTTTTGCAACAAAAGTTACAAGACAAAAAAAAACAAGCCCAAAAAGCAGCAGAAGCTAACCTGTGCTCTTTGTCTTTATGTAGCTCGATCAGGCGTCCTTGTCTCTGCCCTCCAGGGAAGACTACACCACCAACACTTCCTCTGCTCGGGCGGTGAGTCTCTGCTTCATCTTTCACCCCTTTTTACCTGTCATCTAAAAACTCCTCTTCCTGCAGCTATTTCCTTTCTGCTTGAGTGATGAATTGTAGCAGAGAAGAATTCCAGCCGCTTGAAATATCAACAGACTCAACATTTCCACAAATGTAGTCGTAATGCAGGAAATTAATTGTAGAAGAGGCAGCTGATAGCGATTGCCCCTCTAATAGCTGCCTCATTAGGCCAGAATAAAAATGCAATTAGTATGCAGCGACTCATTTTTCTC
Organism: Sebastiscus albofasciatus; assembly: GCA_916701655.1. Lineage (NCBI taxonomy): Eukaryota > Metazoa > Chordata > Actinopteri > Perciformes > Sebastidae > Sebastiscus > Sebastiscus albofasciatus. The sequence goes on along the minus strand of CAKAOI010048875.1, from coordinate 106,020 downwards.
AAGTGGAAAAACTCTCACTGTCATGCTATTAGTACACTGTCACTATTAGTACTAAATACATACTTTACCCACACATAAATACAAGGCTCTACATAAGAAAATAACTCTGATTTATGTTGCAAAGAGGTGTTAACAGTAAATATCTTAATTTGTTAAAACTCCACACAGCAACCTTTAAGTCATTGCTTAATGATGAGCTAAATAGCTATGTTTTTTAAGCGTCTATAAACTTGTTTATTGTTGCTTGTTTCATTTTACTATAATGTCTAAAAATTAATCATTATGTTAAAGACAGAATGAGTACGATTTGTCTGTTGTGGTCTTAACATTGTGAATACGGGACATGAACAAACGGCTGATTGTAATGTGAAAGTGAAACTTAATGTGTGGGACACGAACAGCGGTCTCCTAGATGAAAGCCCTGTGTTGTTTTTTTTGTGTGTTTTCTTTGGCGCTACAACCTCCATTTATCTAGCTTCCTCTTGGAGGCGTGCTTTGCTTACCATCTGGCACCTGATCGCTACGTTTTTCTAGAGGTTGACATCCAGAAACATCCTGGACACAGCAAAATAAGAGTGATGATTGAGAGGGATAATTTTTGTGTGAGTCTATACATTGTTTTTTCGGAAAATCCTTCTTATTCTGCCTTTAAGAAAACTGCTATATAATTAGCTTTAAGTTACCAAGTAAAATCCAAAGGGAAAGTGTTTTTAATGAGTGATTGGGGGTAATCACTCTTGGATGATACTTGACAGCACATTTTATATTTTCTTTTTATTCTTTGTATGTTGCATAGCTTTAAATTGTGTTGTATTTTCATGTTATTTACCTACATAGTGTGTTTATTTCTCCTAAATCCATTTAGGCAGAAGCGTATGTACTTATCTTAAGCTATAAATACTGGTATTGTTTATTTTTCTGTGTGTCTGTCCCTTAGGGTAACAGGGAATAATTTAAAACATAAATATGAATGAATACCACATACTGACACAGCAGCACAATAGTATCTGAGTGTGGATGTAAGGCCTTGATTGATGTCTGACGGTGTTTGATGTTCGGTAGTGAAAGTGACAGTAGCTTACAGCAATGAAAGAATAAATGACATTTGTGTTTTTGCCTTTTTCTGCCTCCTTCTCCCTCCCTCCCTCCCTCCCTACCTCCCTCCCACTCTCTCTCTCTCCCCCTCTCTCTCTCCAGTATCGTGCAGCCTTGCTGAGTTTGATGGTAGATACAGCCGTCATGCTGGGCGCTCCAGAGAAAGCAGCACTGACCCAGATGGAAGAGGCTCTCGCCTTCGAGACCAAACTGGCTCATGTAAAGATGTCCTGTCAGATAAATATAATCTTACTGAACGTATGGGGATGATCTGATAGGCCACAATGGCTCTGGAGCTAATTAAAACCTAGCTTTATCTACTGTGAAATATGAAATTGATTCATCGACTTAAAGGGAAATTACTTAATGTTTGAATTTAGGATCAGTCATGTCTGTATATCATTGTGTTTGCAGATCCTGATTCCCTATGAAAACCGCACCAGTGAAAACATGTACAACAGATTCTCCCTCTCTCGTCTGCAGCGCACCATACCTCAGGTACTTTACATACATACAGACGCATAAACGACAACAAATTACTTATCTTCTCTTGTTTTTCTACCACCTTCTTCATGGTTTATTCTGCACATTTCTCTTAATGACTTAGCGTTTAAGACAAGCAGCCAGAAGTCTTTATTCTATCCTATAGACATCATATCAGGTCTTCCTCCAAGTGTGGATCAGTTAAATACAACATATTTGTATTATCAGTTGTTAAATTAAATGTACACTATTTGAAGAAGTCTTATTCAGTCAACTCTTATTAAAAAACTGACAGCAAAGAATTTAGAGTAAATTTTATATCAAAATATCATGTTGTTTCTGTCAGGATAAAACAAAAAAATTGAAAATAAAATAAAATGTTTAATCACGATTAATCGCATGATTGTCCATAGTTAATTGTGATTAATCTCACATGTTTTATCTGTTCAAAATGTACCTTTAAGGGAGATTTGTCAAGTATTTAATACTCGTATCAACATGGGAGTGGACAGATATGCTGCTTTATGCAAATGTATGTATATATTTATTATTGGAAATCAATTAACAGCACAAACAATGATAAATATAGTCCAGAAACCCTCACAGGTACTGCATTTAGCATAAAACAATATGCTCAAATTATACTGTAAGATGGCAAACTGCAGCCCAGCAGGCAACAACAGCTGTCAGTGTGTCAGTGTGCTGACTTGACTATGACTTGCCCCAAACTGCATGTGATTATCATAAAGTGGGCATGTCTGTAAAGAGGAGACTCGTGGGTACCCAGAGAACCCATTTTCATTCACATATCTTGAGGTCAGAGGTCAAGGGACCCCTTTGAAAATGGCCATGAGCTAGTATAGCACCAAGTTGCGTTAATGCATTAAATAAATTAGTGACGTTAAAACAAATTTGCATGGTTATCACGTTAACTTTGACAACCCTACAAAAAAAATCAACACAATTGCTTTTAAATACATATTTAAATGCATGTTAACCTCTACTGTATACTGTATACTGTATACTGTGTATGTCCCCTCTGTCTGCAGTTTGACTGGATGGGTTATGTAAAAGCTGTGGTGGAGTCGAAAGTTGAGCCAGTTCGGTCCATCTCCTCCTCTGAACCCGTCATCGTCCGAGCACAGCAGTACTTCAAGGAACTTGTCAAGCTCATTAATGCCACAGATCCCAAGTACACGCACACACACACATACACATACACACACATGCACACACACATGCACACACATACACACACACACACACACACACGCACACACACGGACACACACAGACACACACATGAACAGCCAGACAGCGAGCACACACAGACAGATGAGCACACAGTGGGGCTTGAGGGCTCCTGTCTCTCATTATAAGTATATTATAGTGTATAATGAGATTACATTGCATTTAATTAATGTCCCTCTCTCTCTCTCTCTCTCTTTCTCTCTCTGTCTCTCTGTCTCTCTCTCTCCAGGACTGTAGCTAACTACGTACAATGGAGGACAGTGTTCTCCAGGATCACCACTCTGAGCCGTCGTTTCCTGTACAGATACCTGGACTATGCTCGGGTTGGTATCTTCCAAAAATCTATGTCCATATTTGGTGATTTTTAAGTTTTTAGATTAACTAAACAATTAAATGGGTTGTGCGGCAAAAAAACAACTTTTAAAACCCACTCAATTATGTAAACGATACACTGTAAACAAGCTTAAAACGGCTGTTTTTTTCTTATTCCATTAAAATTTGACATTTTGCAGATATATGGTGTGAAGCTGTCCCACTTTATACTGCATGTATGGCTGTGAAACACTGGGATTTGGTTTAAATCACACTCTACTGTATACAGGAAGAGGACTGAATTCCTTGTTTATTTAACAAACTATAAATCTGACCCTGAATCAAACTAATTCATGTCTAAAATGTAACCACAGATGACTCTCTTGAAGCCTTTGATGCACCACTGAGGCTGTGTCCAGATTCCACATTATAATAATCAGTATGTGCTACATAGTGATTTTCATATTATGCAGTTAATATACAAGATTTCACTCATGTAGTTGTACTGAGGGCTGTTGCTACCATTGAATATGGGGTTTAGCAACCTGGGTGGATATTTTATAGCCTGAATCAAGTATATGTTTTTTGAATGAATGAATGACTTTATTTTGAACATTAAAATAAATAAAAACAGATACAAAATAATAACAAACAAAACAAGAGTAATAGTGTCCAAAAAGGAGAAGTTAGAATTAAAACTTATATTCTCCTACCCCCTTTCTCACTTCTCCTCTATTAACTCATATATCATAGAATGATAATATAATATAATATATAAACTATTCCAGATTTATTTACATGCCAAATTAAATATATGAACAGCATCCCAAATTTATTTACACGCCACATATCCATCCGGAGTTAAAAAATAAATATAAACCGACCCTTAACACAACCCTTATCGCAACTCTTCCTCATCCATATACCTCAGTATATTACATTTTGATTACTTTTGGGTCATAAAACAATAATAATTCAATATTTTTCTACCAGATTTTCACTCCAGACAGTGTGAACAGGGCTTTGAAACAACATGGGAAATAAAATTGACATATAATTGAATAAACATAAAAATTAATAAATAAATAAAAACTTTTTTGATGAGAAACTTCATCTTCAGGTAACCTCATTATTTGTTTTTTAATTTTTTAATTTTTTAAAAATATTTTACAGCCTTGCTTGTACTTTTTTGAACTTACAGGTAATAGTACAACATATGGACCAAATGGATATAAATTTTTGAATTATGCCGCATTTAGTTTAAATGTTTCGTAGCTGTGAGGAGCTCTTTCATTTCCTTAGTGTGTTGCATCGTGTATTCAAAGTCAGTAAGTTAAATTCATAGCACCTTTCAACACCAGTGTTACAAAGGGCTTCACAGTTACAAAAAAAAGAAGATGATAAAGAGCATTTGAATAAGTATAGAAATCAAAGTGTATTCATAGAATGAGAGCAAATCAGGGCAGGGAAGCCTTTGAAAATAAATAGGTCGACACTCAAACTCTCATTGCGGGGTCATTTAGTGTGCAATTAGTGTGTATAATTAGTCACTTTTCCAGTTGAAACGGACCTACTCAAAACCTGCTTGCAATTAGTATGTGGTATGGAGTTAGGACTCAGCCTCAGCCTCATATACATATATGAAAACATAGTTTTAATGAGGAAAGCCTATGGTCCTGAAAAATGTAAATAACTTTCTCAATCTCTGTTTTTATGTCCCTAAAATGTTCATGTCAGTAATTAGAGAGCTTGGGAAGTTTGAGTGCTACGGTTTTCTATTTATAAGACCTTTGAAGGAGCTCCAAATGAACGTTATAGCTATAAACACAAATTATGATATATGTGAAATCATTTGTTACACTTAAATATCAGTCCCAAAATGTGTCCACCCCGAGTGATGATTCAGAGGCTGAGAGACTCTTAAGTTTGTACATGAGGAGGCAATGTCACCTTGCATCTCCGTCTCTCACCCATCCCCCTCCCACCAGGTAACCACGGGAACCACGTCTCTGACCCCGCGCTGGGATAAGTGTGTTAACTACGTGGAGAACTCGCTTGTTTATGCCACCGGGCGCCTCTTTGTCAACACACACTTCCAGGAGGACAAGAAACACATGGTGCGTGTGCTCTTGGAAAATGACATCATGTCTTAAATCGTGGGGTCAAGTGTTTAAATCTCGCAACAGACGTGTGTACTGATTTTTTTGTGTATTTTATCTGTGTGTCACCAGACAGTTAATGTTGTGTCGTCTGCGTCAGTGCATGTGTGTGTGTGTTTATGTGGAAGTGTATTTTTTTTGTAAATGGTCTCTTATTAATTTGAGTGTGTGTGTGTGTGTGTGTGTGTGTGTGTGTTTCTCAGATGGAGGAGCTGATCGGGGGCGTTCGCTGGGCGTTCATCGACATGCTGGAGAAGGAGAATGACTGGATGGATCAAACAACGAAGACGAGAGCCGTAGAGAAGGCAAGAGCAGCCGACAGCTTCATTTCTTCCTATTTCCTCTGTCTCATCTCAGTCTGGATAGTAACTCCACACCCACTGTAGTCATCTCAAAAAAAGCTGCGTTGCTCCTATTCTTTCTTATTTAATCTCAAATCTAAATGATATTTTCTTCAATCAAATGTTTATTTTGCTTTTAACTTAAAGCTGCATTTTCTTTTCACCACTAAGGGGCAGCACTGTTTTGGTTTCTACCGACTCCCGAGCAAAATATCTATCTGTTTAGCTGCCAGATGTTTGACTTTCTTCACCAGTTAGTCACTCATTTTGTTTGTCTATTGTTTGGCGCTGGGCAGGTAGCGTGTGGATTTATCAGAGCTATTGTCTGGACCACAGAAGGCCAACCCTACAAACACAAAAGTCTGTCACTGAGTAACTGACTGAGTGATGAAGTTACACGATTGGTCGGCCGAGTGTTGGATTTTCCTCATTGGCCGTTGCTCTTTCAAAATGAAAAGGCGGAGAGCAGTCCTTTGTTTACATTTTCAGGGTTTCCAATTACCGGTAGACTTGTCGCGGTAGTCGGTGTTACCGGTGTTACACGGTGGTCGGGCACACACAGATTACATACCCAGCGCCCCCAGACCGTAGAACGCCGTGATTGACCAATCAGAATCGAGTATTCAACACAGCCGTGTAATAAATAATAATATAAACTCTCTTAAAGGGTCAATTCTGCCCAGCAAGTACTTTTACTTCAAGTATATTTTGATGTTAATACTTTTGTACTTTTACTCAAGTAAGATTTTGAATGCAGGACTTGTAACAGAGTATTTCTACACGGTTGGATTAGTGCGTTGACTCTAGTAAAATCTACTTCACTGATTGTCAGGTCCAAAATATTTGCTCTCATAAAAGCTGCATTTTTTTTTACCACTTGGAGGCAGTTCTGTTTAAGTGCCCATCAACTTCTGAGAAAAATATTTAATCATAATAATAGCTGATAAATGTTACATAAAGCCCAAACAGTGAGCTAAAAAAGAGGCCAAAAAGACCTCACCCCCTCTCACATTACACACATCATTTAATTTATTCTTAATATAAATATTGATCACTGCAGCTTTAGACCAGAATATTGACCGACTTGTAATGAAAATCTCTGATGTCGGTGGATTCTGCTTCATCTAATGAGTGCTCACACATTTTGATTTAAGACCTTGTTTTTCTTTGTCACAGCCGTGCCGCGCTGTCCTTCGCTTTACTGTCTTTGTACGTGGAGGACTATGTTCCTCTCATGGTGTACTTTTCTCCTTCAACCAAACGCCTCCTCAACGACAATATTGAAAATATTTAAATAAACCAGGTCCACCTTGAGTTTTTGTTACTTTTAGAATTGCACAGTTCTCAATAGGGACCACATAAAAATCCAATATTGCATTTTCACCCCCTTTATTGTTCCTCCTGGCTTTTTATTTCTTATGTAACAAAGCAATTTTTTGTCAGGGCACCATGACTGTGACTCTCTCTCTCTCTCTTTATTGCTTGTAACAGCATTTTAATCTTACTCAATTATATTTGTGATTATGTAAAAATCTGTTTAAACTCTCCACTATATTCACTGTGTTGTCTCACTCTCTCTCAAGGCTCATGCAGTCCTGGCTAAAGTTGGCTACCCCGAGTTTATTCTGAACGACACCTACCTCAATGAAGATTTAAAGCAGGTTTGTAAAGTACTGCTAAAAGCTAGCTCTTTAGCATAGCAGGGGTACAACATGGGATTAATGACAATTTAAAAAAGTGTGCTAAAAATAGGCTTTATTGTTTTTTTTATTTTGTTTATTTTATGTTATTTCCTTGCTTTCACCTACTCACCCATGAATGTAACTTCAAGTGATTCATGGGCTGAGAGATTCTCACCAGTTTGTCTTAAATTCAGCGGTTTTTGATAAGAAAATAATTCAAGACAACGTTATATCTTTAAAATCTTAATATTTAAGAAGAATAAAGATGTCAAGTTGGCAGTAACTTGGAGAGGCCACTCAAACTAAATTTGTCATCCTAATGGAATATTTGCACACCTTAGTTTAAAGGGACAGTGTGTAGGATTTGGCGGTATCTAGTGGTGTGGTTGCAGATTGCAACCAACTGAGTACCTCTCTGCTCACTCCTCCCTTTCCAAGACTGCGGTAACGTGAGTTGCCGAGTGCAAAACCGTTGAGGAACGAATGTTGACGGCGGCTGGCAGTACCATGGTTTTGCACTCTGCGGCTCACGTTACCGCAGTTTCACAAGCGTGTCGGAGAACTACGGTGACCTTCAGATAACGCAAAAAAAGGCATATATTCCATTTCCAATAATATATCCCCCAAAATGTTGCACATTGTTCCTTTAAATTTGGGGTTACTCTTTGAAAAGTGCCATATTTAACAGTGTGTATTTGCATTTGTGTATGTTGTAGCTAAGGTTCAGTGAGAAGGACTACTACGGGAATGTGATGCAGACGTTGAGGTTCATCTCCCAGTTGGATATCGCCTGGCTCCGTAAGAGCGTCCCACGTACAGAGTGAGTGGCAGGTCTAATCTCTGTCAACTTCCTGTGTGACTTTTTGTGTTTAACTTCCTCGTTGACGTTGCCCTTAATGTGTGTGTTCGTGTTGTAGGTGGTTTACAAACCCGACGACTGTGAACGCCTTCTACAGTTCCTCCACAAATCAAATCAGTAAGACGCAATATCTGATTGATTAGAGACGCCAATATTTAATTTAATTACTCTTAACTTCTGAAGCTCTGTCCAGACAGGATGACGCTACTCTTCACCTCAGTGATTTCAATTAAGTGTCTGCTTAGGATATATTCTGTGGGGGATTATTATTCTTTTAAAATGGCTGAGTAGGCATTTCAGTGTCAGAAATAATTGGGAATTTGCATTAAAAACAAACTAAAACTGACAGAGAGGACATGCTTTCTAAAGCAGGTCAAATGTGATCTGTTTTATAATAGTTACTCCCCTGAGAAAGCACACTTTTTAATCACAAATAACTCCCGCACACAGGCTGAAATAGAAAAAAGAAATTACCCCAACCTTACCTGCAGTAAACGAATCCTGTCTGGACGGGGCAAAAAGACACGCAAACGAAATACTGTTTTGATCTTCTCATTTAGGATTTCCTGCTGGAGAGCTTCAAAAACCCTTCTTTTGGGGAAGAGAGTATCCAAGGTGAGATTAAAGAAATGTGACACGCTCAACAAACAGACCAAAGAAAAATGCCACAGAATGCTTTTAACTCAGGAGCAATGTGGAGCTCTGAAATAATTATTCTGACATGAACCTCCGAATAGAAAACCACAGAGAAGAGCTGTATAGTGGTAAGGCTTGTGAATAAAAAGCATAATTTAGTACCTCATGCTCCACACAGATAAAGAAATAACAGCTCATAAATCTCATTTCTCGTTTCTTAATAAATTATGAATTACATTTTTTAATCAGTTTTATAACAAAGTCCTACAATACACTGCATGTTTTTTTTTAATTAATTGGTAAATATTTCACAAGCATAAATTATATAATTCTGAATACCTTTGTACAGCTATACAATGGAAGATGTATCCGTAATTTGAAGGATTCAGAATGTGAAAGTGTAATTATTTAAAATAAAAAATAAAAAAAATATGCAATTTTTCATTATCCTAACTGAAATTGTTTTTTCTTTTTCAAATAGAAGTTTAAGTAAATCTCTTAATCACACCATATATGTGCATTAAATAATGAAAGTGACATTCCTAAAGATAGAGCTTGGTTCTGGAAATTGCTACAATGTCATAATAGCGTAATTATTTAGTATCTAGAAATAAATCTATTTACTGGAAACCAGTCAAAATACAGTTTAAAGGTATATTTGTATGCAGATTGCGTCCTTGCATTTTCAAAACGTTTGACCAATGCCTGTCTTAACCTGTCAGTTCTAGCTAGCTAACATGACACAGTGAATTCCAGTGAGAAACAACAGCTAATAGCAATGGTAATGCTATACAATATTACACAAAGTTAGCACTGCAGCGTCCCCTGACACGTTACGTAACATTTGCATGAAAAAAAAGCCAAAGCTCTACTCATAGCAAATTGCTTTATAGAGGATTTATTATCAGCCGTTAGCTGACCATTAGCTGGTGAACACTAGTGCTAGTCAGTCGCAATAGCTTCTTTTTATTTTCTCTGTAATTTTCTATTTACTCTTTCATGATATTTTGTTCTCAGCATTGTAGATTATTTCATTCAATAAAGAGTTATTGAAGGGTATAAATGGCTCTCCAAGCTAGCGAGCTCGTTAACTGTCAGTTAGAATGTTCGTTAGCGACCGAGCTAACAGAACTTTATATAGTTTACTAAACTAAATTATTTTGTCATTTTGTTAAATTATTTTTGTCTAAACTTCATCCCCTTGTTGTCCATTTCCAGATCTTTAAGTTACGGTGCCATCGGGGTGATAGTAGGACACGAGTTAACACACGGCTTCGACAATAACGGTAAATACTGATCGCCAAGAATGACCTCAGAAAACGTCTGAGATTTCTAACACAGCTGTGGTGATTTTATTTTTTTTTTTTTGCATGATGCTTTTCATGAACAGGTCGCAAGTACGACAAAAACGGCAACCTCCACCACTGGTGGACCAACTCGTCTGAAACGGCCTTCAGTGAGAAGACCCAGTGTATGATTGAGCAGTATAATGGCTACCACTGGGAGGAGGCAGGCCTAAACGTAAGAGTTTGAATCGACAGAATTTACAACAATAGTAGGATGAAAACATTAAAACAAATTCAAATAACACTCATCAACACCCAGAATTAACTTTGTGGATGTTTTTTCTGTAGGTGCGAGGCAAGAGGACTCTGGCGGAAAACATAGCAGACAACGGAGGATTAAGAGAGTCTTTTAGGGTATGATTTGCTCCTCTTGATCACGCAGAATTTGCATAATAAGCCTTTGTTAGTTTGACCTTTCTTAATGGAAAGTTACAGATGTAACTACGTAATAACGTTAATGATGACTTTTACTGCATTCAGGTATGCCAGTAAGCCATGACAATGAGTCAGCATGAATACCAGTACCTTGGCGCTGACGCTCCTGTTAGTTTCACCTGTGCTCATGTTATTAGTTTGGTATGTGTGCATTATTAGTTAGTACACCTGTGTTTATTGGCTGCACCCGTGCTTGTAATTTGTTTGTCATGTATTTAGTTGCTACCTGTATTTGACAACTCAAAATGTCCTTTGCGGGAAAAAGGATTATTATATAAAACTTGCAGTGTCATGTTAAGAAACCCAGGTGATAAAAAGGTTCTGTTTATATTTGTGTGCAGGCGTACAGGCGGTGGGTAGATGAGAGCAGAGGTGGTGTGGAGGAGCCTCTGCTGCCTGGAGTCGGACTGAACAACAACCAACTGTTCTTCCTGAGTTATGCACACGTAAGGACACACAGACACAGACTATTTTTGCAACTCTCTGCCAATGCCATGTTTCAACCAGTACGAGCATTTCTGTGCTCTTCTGTTGCCATGTCTGAATATACTGGCTTTTCCCCTTAGTGGCTACTTAGCACATATACTGTATATCTTAATGGTGATGTTTAGGTCTTCAACTGGTAAGATTTAAGTAATCTGCCTCACCTGTAAAATCTAAAGCTGTATAACATTAAATTACTCTTTATATTAGTTGTGTGGTTTGTCAAATGTGCCATGAAAGCAAGCTATATTATTTATTTATCCATATGAGCAGTGGTGTAAAGTAACTAAGTACATTCATTGAAGTACTGTACTCAGGTATCATTTTGAGGTACATAAATAAATGTAAATATTGTACTTTTTACTCCACTACATTTATTTGACAGCTTTAATTATTTTTAATATTAGCCCCATCGTTACTAGCTGCAACATTAAAGTGATGTACACATTAATACGTACATAATAATTATAATTCAATAATATAATTATTCTGAAATGGGCCATTCTGCATATTGTCTACTTTACTTTTGGTGCTTTGAACATATTTTTATTTTAATACTTTTGTACTTTTTCCCAGAAATCTGGACTTGAGTCCCATGACTTGGACTCGAGTTTGACTCGAGCCACAAATTTGATGACTTTAGACTGTACTTGACAAAATCAAAAAAGACTTGCAACTCGACTTGGACTTTAACACCAATGACTCGTGACTTCACTTAGACTTGAGCCTTCTGACTTTAAAATACTTGATACCTGACATACCTGACATTAACGCTTTTCATTCCCAGCAATTCGACACTTAATTCCCCAGATCCACTTTGTTTGGGCCAATCTGACAGCATCCAATCAGGTTGCAGGAGGAAGCCATGAAGAACGTTACGTTACTGAGCGCCATTTGGAAAAGTAGTAAAGTAAAGCAAATTGCATTACTTTTGATGAAGAGCGCTTTATTGAGCAGCTTTTACATTAACTGACCGTTAGCAAGCTCATCAGCAGCACAGAACTTAATTTATTTCCCCTGCAAGTTTAGGACTTGGGCCTCCAGTGCAAAAACATGAGACTTATTTGTGACTTGCAAAACAATAACTTGCTCCCACTTCTGCGTTTACCTATAGTACAATTTTGAATGCAAGTACAAGATCTGAGTACTTCTTCCATCGCTGCATATGAGGGATGATATGCTTCATAACATTGCATATCATAACACAAGTTAGCTGCAGGTGCTGCACATGGTAAAGCAGGGAGGTGAAAATATACATACTTAGTACTGTACACACAGACAATGACATCATCTATGTACTCTGTAGGTGAGATGTAACAAATACAGACCCGAAGCAGCCAGGGACCAGGTCCAGAGTGGAGCTCACAGTCCACCAAAATACAGGTGAGCACACACACACACACACACACACTCACAGACACACACACACACACACACACATACACTCTGATGAATGCACACGCAATCCTCACAACTTGACCTTTACCATCACTGTTGCCCTGCAGAGTTATCGGCGCGATGAGCAACTATGAAGAGTTTCGGAAGGCGTTCAGCTGCCCCGAGTCGTCAGTTATGAACCGAGGTGCACAGTCCTGCCGGGTGTGGTGACCTTTGACCTCAGCGTGACCCTGAACCAGGCCAGGGCTGTCAGCAGGACGTCTGTTGAGAAGGCTGATAATGCTGGACTTTAGCCAACATAGTTTACATGATGTGGGATCAATGCAAAAATCAGTTCTTCTCACAGAAAACTATACACTCATGTTAGGGTAAGAGTGGAAAATGTTGAAGCCATTTTTAACGGGCTACTGTTTTATTGTTACGGCAACAAATCTGTAACGTTTTCCACAGGTACATTTACTGCACATGTTGCAGTTACTGCATAAATTATGACTGAAGCCATTTGTTAAGGACCATAGTTTACAACAGCCGTAAGTGTGACTTGAAGCTAGAACCTTTCTCATGGGAATAAATAAATGTATATATTAAAGTAAAGATACAATGAATAGATTGTTTTTAATTTTTTTTTTTTTTTACAGGAACCGATATTTCAAATGTTACGGCAACTGTGGCAAGCAGAAATATATCAGGTCAATATCTGTATGTGTTCATTAGAAGCCATGAATTCCCCAAGATTAATTTATGTTTAAATATGAGCAAAACAAAAAGCAAAATAACATTTTTGAAAGTTATTTACACTAATTTACAGTCCAATTTTATCGTTAAATCTTATTTTTCTTCTTTTTAAATAATAGTGAAATCTAGTATCGTAATTTTGTACTTGCAGGGCAATTTAAAGGAACAGTGTGTAGGATTTGGCGGCATCTAGTGGTGTGGTTGCAGATTGCAACCAACTCCAAGCGTGGCGGAGAACTACGATGGCCTTTAGGTAACGTAAAAATGTGAAAAGCTCTCTCTAGAGCCAGTGTTTGATTTGTCCGTTCTGGGCTACTGTAGAAACATGACGAAGCAACATGGCGGACTCCGTGAAGAGGACCCGCTCCCTAAGTAGAGATGAAGGGCTCATTCTAAGCTAACGGAAACACGATTCTTAATTTCAGGTGATTATACACTAATGAAAACATAGTTATGAATATTATATTCCATTTCAGCTTCAAGATCCCCCCAAATGCTACACACTGTTTCTTTAACAATTCAAATTATGTCGCTGTTGGCATATTTTTAAGACTTAATATGAGGTTAAACTAACTAAGATTTGGTATGTTTTGTATTCTGTGTGTGTGTGTGTGTGTGTGTGTGTGTGTGTGTGTGTGTGTGTGTGTGTGTGTGTGTGTGTGGGCTCTCCTTTGATGCGTCTCGGTCCTGTCTCGGTTTCTGTTCCACTTTGTTTCAATCTTTGTCTTGTTTCATTTATATTCATTCTGCTGCCGTTCAGCCCGAGGCAAATGAACTCACAGAATTACAAGCACTCAAACTACGAGATGCACTCCCTCCATTTGTCTTTCTGTCTTTCTGTTACTGAGCTGCACTGCTGAGGTGCACTCACACATCAGCTTGTTTGTAGTCTTTGATGTCGCTCTGGAATAAAAGGGAATATTTTAGTCAGAAGGTGTGAAGGATATACTGTATTTTCTGAATATCCGGAGTAATCATTAAAGTACATGATTGTTATTTCTAAATCCAATGATCAGAGTTTGAAAATGTAATTTCTGTTTATTTCACCTTTATCTGACTACCTTTTCTCATTCTGCTTTTTGAGGTCACTCTCATTAGCCGTATTTCCATTCATGTATTTGTATGCACATTTTGAAGTATCGCATTAGAAAAGCTGTATGGAAACGGCAAAATTCGATACTTGAATTGCCCAAAATTTGCCAATTGCCCATTTCACGCTCGCTTGAGGTGTTTCTTTCCTTTGTCGAAAAAGAGCTGATGTGCTAAATGGATTATGGAAACGGCTTTTGATGAATAAATTATGACATAGCGAACGTTTAACTCACATGTCTGATCAGCCAAGTTTATTCACTCCAAACCAGTTGATGGAAATGTGCCTATATTTCGCATTTCTTTTTTGCAACATTTAAAAAATTTACTTAAAATTCGCTTAAAATTCGTTTGACAATTGAAGAACAGTTATTTTCATTATTGATTGATCCCTCAATTATTCCTACAATTAATATTTTTGTCTAAAAAGAAATGTCAGAAAATGGTGAAAAATGCCCTTTCAATATGATGTCTTCAAATGTCACATTTTGTCCAACCAACTGTTTAAACCCCAAAGATATTCAGTTTACAATTATATAAAACTGTGAAACACAGGAAATTCTTACATTTTCAGAAACTGAAAATAGCAAATGCTAAACATAAATGTCGATTTATTCTTCACCTTTATTTGTCGAGCTTTGTTGTCCTTGTCCCTAGCTGTTATTTCTATTTTGTACATTTAGAGAGATGCATAAAATCGGAGTCAAATTCCTTGTATGTATGTACTTAATTAATAAATAATTAATAAAACTGATTCTGATTCTAATCGAGATTGTTAACTAATTAATTTTTGTCAATTGACTAATCAATCAATCAATCATATCAGCCATATAAAATAGCATTACTCTAATCATCCAATACGTTTTATTTTGAAATGCTGAATAATAAACATCCACAACTCCACAGTTGAAATAATTTAATCGATAACCCTGGACATTTATTTATGTTTTCCTTCATGTATAAGTATTGTAACTTATTGGGATGATTTTTTTTTTGCTTTTCCATCGTTATATCGAATGTGATTATGGTTCACTGTGTTGCTGTTTTTTTGTTGTGTTTCTTTCTGTTCAGGTTCTAATAAAAGTCTGAGACATTACGCTGTTCCTTCACCTCATAACTTTGCTGTGATTGATAAGGTGACTTGGATGTGAATGTGTGTGTTAGGAGAGAGAGACGGAGCGAGGTGGCAGACAGTGGATGGAGGGTACTGATGGATGGAGGACAAAAGACCTAAAGAGACTGGGATTGCATGTCCATTTATTGATTTTTCCTTTGGCCCCTGCAGTTACACACATCATATCTCATTCATCTATTTCAGCAGTTCCCATGGCAACTTGATCCTGTCAATGTGGGTATGTGTTTGCACGTGTGTCTTACATAGCCAGGCGGGGGGCAACATTAATGACTTGTATCTGTGGCAACACCAGCGGCTGCCTCATCTATACACACCAATTAGAAAAACAGTCCAGCGCCCCAGTCTATTATGGTGCTCTGAATGTGTGCATGTTGGGGGGATTTTGAGGGGGTTGGGGTGATTAAGAGACAAAGAGAAGGAGTAAGTGAGATGGATGATAATGAGCAGAGATTTCCTTTTTACTAGATGTGTAAGCAACACCATGCATCAGGCCTCCAGCAGCCAATCTTACACTGACATTCATTATCAATGGCAGATTTGACCGCTGATGCACACAAGAAATAGATAAAACACCTGTTGTTCACGTTCTTCTGTTACTTCCTCTCACTGTCTCTCTGCTTCAGCCTCCTCGGGCACCTTTGAACGTTCACGCCAGCATTTGAGTCTGAATTGTTTTTAACAATGTACTGTATATTATATATTATATCCTATGCTATATTGCTGTACTCATTATGTTATATTATATTACTACATTTCACCTCATATTTAATTTATATCCCATAATATATTAATCTGCACTATATTATGTAAATATTTTATACTTCTTTATTACATTATACTATTAGGTTTCTATATTAATACAGTATCATTACTTAATCATATTATTCCGGTGTACACCGCTACTAATCACACACTATTTCACTCTTGCCTTATAATTTTGAGTTCAATTGCGCTTTCTATTTTTATTTCTATTATCTATATTTTATATACTTTATATACATGTTTAAGGCCGGGTCATAACAGCATTTTAAATGGCAACATTTTGCAGCAAATTAACTCCAATGGCATCTCTGCGCATTTTTTTTTTTTAATATATATATTTTTTTATTAACCAACTCCAACAACGTCAATTCGTAGGCATTTTTATGCATATAAAACATACAAGAATAATTCAAGCTGCCGTAACTAAAAAGTAAAAAACAAACAATTAATTAAATAAATTCTTTGTTTGAAATTAGATGGAATAGTAGGCTTCAAAACAAATATATGTATAAAAATAAATAAAGTATAAACAATAATAGGGGGCTCATGTGATGCTATCTCACATATAGTTTTAGGGAATTTTTCTTAGGGATTTACAGTAAAGTCTCATTTTCCAAAAAATATAATATTGGACAAACCTTTAAATATTAATTTATCAAAGTTGAACAGATGTTTGTGATAATAGCAAATAGAGTTGGGTTCAACTTTGTCTCGCAAATTTGCACCATTGAGCAGCTTTTGCATTAACTGACCGTTAGCAAGCTCACCAGCAGCTCGGAGAACTTAATTTATTTCCACTGCAAGTTTTTATTGAAGGAAACTGTTGACAAGGGTGAACAAATGCCAGGAGGATTAAACAGAACAATAGAGAGAATCTCTGGGAGATATTGTGACTTAAACTACTAACACCAGCCCGGCTGGCTAGCGTGTTAGCAGTTAGCTGGTTGGTTAACTTGACAATTAACTATGTTTGCTTGCTGGCTTTAGCTTGCTTAGCTAGTCAAGTGCTTAAAACTTGGATGTCCAACATTCAAGCTATTCAACTGAAATATTTTATGTTAAAGCAGTAAATTAACTTTAGCTTGTTTGCTAATGATTAATGTAAAGTGTGGTATTTTTGACATACTGAGAAATACTTCAGCCTATGTATTTACAATAAGTTCTACTTAACATTAATTTAATTATACCTAACCATGCTATTTTGAGACAATAATTTTAACTTTTACCATGTGCTTTGTGTGTACTTGAATTGTATTATCATTGTAGCTAGCAACTATCTTTTGGACAGCTATTGGGCCTAATAGTTTAGACATTTGATATACTAGGAACACTTATATGTAAATATTATATCTGAGATTTGAATACATTTTAAGTTTTATTTCAGATATGTCTACAAAATCCCAGACCATATTTAATTACAATTCATTTCTCAAAATACCTTGGTGCATTATATAGGTGTAGTCAGGTAGGCTATGTTTTAAGTTGTTCTATTTACATTATTAATACACAAAATCTGTTTAACTATACAAACTTGTTTCCAGTTTTAATAATTTTTTTCTGAGATGTTTTTTCACTAAAAAGATCAATTACCTAAAAATTCCTAAGATTTCATTCTAAAATTAAAATATAGCCTAAATAGATATATATTTTTTTTTACATATTTAGAATATTTTAAAACACACTTGAAACTGTGATTTGAGTAGATTCAAACTTTAATTCTAGTTCGTATACATCTGATGTAATCCGAAGCGCCTGCAGTCAGCCCTGCTAATCAGTGACTAACACGAGAATCGGTCTGTGCTCCTATACCTCGATGCTCTGTGTGGGTATAGAGCAGTTAATAATGAGCTACTGCATCACTTTGTGCCATTACTTCATTGAATTGTGATAAATCTACTTTAGTGGCCGATGTAAAAATGACAACCGAGGTGATTAAATGGCTGATTTGTCCCTTCTGGATCCAGTCCCTGTTAAACAAAACCACACCGATCTGCAAACATTAGTAAATCAAGTCCTAGAGGGGCAAAGATTGACCCCAAGAATCACTAATTTAAGAAACGTTCTTCGAGTATTAGATTTATATCTCAATGCTTCTTAAGGTCCATGAAGTAAAAAAAATATGCAAGTCAAAAATATGTTTTTGAATATATTTCATCACATTTTATAGTTTTTTTTTGGCCACTTGGGGGCAGCAGAAGAAGCTGGAAACACAAATTTGACACTTTATTGTTAACATTTTTATTAAAGGAGGAGCAGGAAGTGGGCGGAGCCTAGTTTGATCAGAGCTGGTTGACTTCAGGTATGAGTCCTGTGCACTACCTGCAGCAGAACCAAGAAAGTCTGAGTGAAAATGTGACTTTCTTTACTCTTAGTATATTTAAAATTGCAGTACCTTGATGCTTGAGTTATTTCAGAATGATTGTATATTGTGTTGATACTTGTCAGTTATATGGGAGCTAGATATTTACTCCCTATATATTAAATTTATCGTGATAATACATGGTCCATCTTCTCTGTTTAGATAAAACCATTATGGATTGGTTCCAGCCAATCTTGTCAGTCTACTAAAATGATTGAGGGTTGTAGAAACTGCACTTTATAATGGTATGTATGTGCAATATTTCCTTCCCTTTTATTACATCTAACATGTACTGTTTGCATTCTGCATTGCAGTATCCTCAGTTTTGGGTTTATGTTGAGAGTTTTGCACGTGGATAGGATCCAAAAGATCTGGGACTTTTGTCAAACATTTGCCCTGATGGCAGTCTACTGCCCAAAAGCTTAGCTATATTATTATATACTGACATTGGGCCTAAGTGTGCAGTTTTGCATCTTTAAGCATTTTTATTTTGTCATGTGATAAATGTTGCAAATCAATGAAAAGCCCTGGTAATATTGGATTTCCAGGATTGTTGCATCAATGTTAAGTAACTTGATTTATTAAGTATTATTTCACTGAATTAGCCAAAAACAAACATTACAATCTGGTTGTTTTATCTATTAACTGTTTGATTTAAAGAAAATGTATATCACAATATACAGTATATATCAGTATTGTGATATACAATTACATATACCTGTCCATAGTGCCCAGCCTTATGCTCCATGATATAAACCAAGCAGCAAGTGGCTAGCGAGTGGATGTCAGCTTGCAGCAACATCAGTTCAAAAGGCAGCAGCTATTTCTGCTGTCAGAGGCTCAGACATGGTCTGATACCCAGACCCAAAAAAAACCAACTTGTCTCTTGTGTCCTCCATCTTCTCCTTAAGCGGAGGTGATGGCAAAGGTGAATCAATCCAGAAACACATAAAATCACTGTCACTGTTAAAGAAACTCACCCACAACAATACTGTCCAGTCCTGCAGTTCTGTCTCTGTCCAATAGAGGGCAGGGAAACATGCCTTCAGGGCTTTATTGAGGTGGTGCACAGATTACAGATGGGTCCAGTAATCACACAGATTACATTTAGCTTTCTGAGAGGTGAAAAATGGCTCTTCTCAGATATCACACTCTGACCTTTTAGCAAGTCAGGTTTTCCATAGACACTGCTTAATTCATCGGGCCTCTCCCAGTTTTCTTTATCAAGATTGTGGCACTCAGCTGCTTTATCTTTTTCTGGCGCCTTCTCCCCGCGATTGTGAAGAGAGAGAAGCAGAGTGAGCCATGTGATACGCTTTTTATCTGCATCCGTCTGCATCTATCTTCTCTGTTTCTGGCCTGTAACCGTAATCAAATCTTTGAGTCTCTAAGAGGCCATGAAGATGACTTTACTGTATTTCTCATCTCATGCCCCTCCCTATGACCTCCCTCTTCCATCACCCCCCACTTACAGCATCCTTCCTGGCCTCATGAGCTAATGTCCAAATGACATTTAGAAATTATGAATGCTGCTGACCACCAAGAGGCTGCAGAAAATAGATAGACCGAAATAGCAAAGAGGAAAATAAAGATGGATAAATGGATAGAAGATGGAGATGCAGAGGTTGGAAACTGGGGAATTGAGGACATTAGTTTAGTGGGTGTTTTGCAAATCCTGAAAAAAAAACTGATCCAGATCATATCTGAATTCTTTTTGTATTCTACGGTAACCAAATGTTTTGCTGTTGCTTAGCTTTAAATCCACTCTAATCAGTATTTCTAATGTTTTAACCATGGATGAAATGACTATTAGTGAAAGGTTGGCCTTTTCAGTTCATTGTTTTGTTTTTCTGGCCTGCAACTCTACTGTTTTGGTTCACTTTCACTGCTCTCATTAGCCCAGTTTTCAGATGCAGCGGTCAGCTATTTTCAATGTGAAAGCACTAAAACCCCACAGTATGCTAGTGCTGGGGAGGTAGACAGACAAATTTAGAAACTATCTGGGGAACACGGTGGAGCATTTAGAGGCTAAATAGTCAGATATTTCCCTCTGTAGTCGGTGGAGACCAAAAACGGAGCTAAAAGGAGAGTGAATATTGGACTTATATTCATCAGGTGGCCAGAAACACATAGACAAATGAGTGATAATGTTTCTCTGTGTCTGCTGGAGCAACTGTTTGCTGGCACATTTGCCATATCAGCTACATAAAATGACACTATGTTGTTTTTTTTACAGCTTGTTCTGCTGCCCCAAATTGGCCAATGAAATCTATTAATACAGATTAAACACTAATCTTAACCCAAATTTAAAAACCCCCAGACAAAAGCAAAAAAGTAAAGCGAATTTGATCATTTTTGCATTAATCTATGTTAATTTGCATTGACTTACTTTTGTTGGCAGTGGCATGTGTACACTGTAAAACGATAATATTGATGATATACAGTTCTATAGGCTATCTGAAACAATTTTATAAAATAAAATATATTTTTATAAAATATATTTCCACTCTAACTTTATGCTTAAACATCAGAAATCACAGTAGAAACAATCCTGTGAGGTTATACAACATAATCTAAACTAAGACTGGAAACCATTGATAAAGTAGGATGTAAAGAAATCACACATATCAACTATATTTGGACCGTTTTGAAAGACAGTGTTTAGGTTAAATGCTTCTATCTGAAAGGTGGAGATTTTCCAACTTAAATGGGCTCATGAACAGTTTAAAAAGTTTTAATATAAGCAGTTAATTACCGCAAATAGTGTGAAAAAAAAGTACATTTACAGGCTTTTTCTGACAAACTCCAGCCATCACATTAGGACTCTTCTGGTGTGCAGAGTAAAAAATCCTCTAATCAGGAAGGATTTCTGCATTTGAAGTGACTCAGCCGCTGCAACACCTACGCTCAACAAATTTACTTCATTTAAATTAGAGGAGCTGCCAATCAGGGCCTTTGCTTCACATTTTTGGCATTTGAAAGGGTTGTCAGAAAGTTTACAGTAATTCTGATTTAAATATCGAAGTCATATTAATTATAAACTTTAGTGGATTATGTACTTTTCAAGTTATTTATCACAAAAATTACAGAGTCATTGGCAATGAAAATGTTAGATCTCAGGCTCCCTCCAACAATGCTCATTAAATGTGTATAAAAGGCAAATGGCATAAGTAAAATAAGAGAATCTAAGACATAAAATGGTGCAGAAAGTTTTAATATAAGGATAAATGTGTACATATATAAAATTAATATCTGTGGTAGATAGATGTACAGTAATTGCAATATTAATAGACTGAATGTAAACAGGAATGTCGTAAATGTATATTCGAAATGAGAAGTAATAAATACAGGTTGTAAAACAGTAAATAAAGCTAAAGTGACAATATGATAAAGTGACAGTGGTCAAAGTGATGAGCTCAAAAAGTCAAGACAATTTGTGGGTAGGGGGTTTGGATGAAATCAAGTTTTCATCAAGTTTGTCTGCTGCATCCCAGTCGGCCAACCATATCTGCTCACCATAGATGGGTAAATAAATAATACAGAAGGAGGGGGGAAATAGAAATGGAAGGACAGTCTCTTTATTAATGGATGGCCTCCACCAAAACAGATGGATTGGGGGATGGGAGGGGTGGAAGACGAGGACGGTGGGCGGGTTCGGAGGAGTAGGAGCTGGGAGAGGAGCCTTATTCATGAAGACCAACTCTGCGTCCATATAGCAGTGTTTAATAATGGAGGGGAGATGTCATGCAGATGGACAGACGTGGAGGCCAAATACATGCAGAATGACAGCTTGTCGAAAGTAAAGTCACAAGAGGTGCTCTCCTTTTTGCTGCCTTTACTATTTCTCTCATCTGTCCATCTTGTGAGTGTGTGTGTGTGTGTGTGTGTGTGTGTGTGTGTGAGAGAGAGAAAGTGTGTAAGTGTTGTTGCCTGCAGTATTCAACCCCTGGAGGATTTCCCCCCCTTCAACTCTGTAGGTGCAGAAAATAGCCTGGTAAAAAATGGGCATGCTTTCAAAGGACTCTATCCATCCTCCTCTTTCTATCCCCCCACACGCACAATTCTGATTTCTATAAATCATTTAGCGACACTAATTAGTACTTTTGTTATCAGAAACTGCCCCGAGCCCCCTATATCTCTGCAGTCTTTCATTTTCCATTCTGCTCTTCCTTTCTCCCCCGGGGAGACACTTACTCATTCACTCCTTCGCCACTCGTCTCTCTCTGGACTGGTAATGGGGATTAAAGGCTAATTGAGGCTTAATTGAATAACGGATTAGAACAGGCACGCAGATGTTTTTTCATTGTTTTTTTGTAATCTAACTTTTTTCTAGGAAACAGTCGTCATATTGTTTTTCTCTGCAACGCTGATGAACCCACAGTTGCATGTGCATGTTCACACTGTGGTTAAGCAGTTGTGGGTCGAGGGATTTACTCAAGACCTTCTAGACAGTCGTCGTTATTATGAGTGTTACTTTCTTCCTTTTCAGATGTCCTTTTCTTGAATTGAATGTCGATGTGCTTTATGGAGTGATGAGTGAAATATCTTAACAGTTTCTTTCCCATTTATTATCTCATTCTTGAGTTTACATGATTCTGATTTCAAATAGAAAGAACATGCTGTCCATAATGTTTTGCCAGTTTATTTTAGTTACCAGTTTATTTTAAAATCAATTTTGGTATTTATTTGCCAGTAGGAAAGTCTGACATTCAGGACTTCCATCTTGGCTGCAAAAGAATATCCCATTGAGTATATTATTACCAGAAAATCAGACATGAAAGAGAAAAAGCAAAGGCAAGTATACTTCTTGCTGCTTGACAGGATAATTAAATCTACTTTATTGACTAAATTGATTATATTGGCTGATTATTAACGCATAATAAAGATGTATGACCCAAAAGCACAGTGTTTTGGCATGTTCAGAACATTTAAGCTTCTCAAAACAAAAGCTTGAAAACAGAACAAAACCAAATTCTAACTGTAAAAAAACTATAATAAATAAATGTTTTTCTGATTTACCTGGTAGCACGAGGGCGCATTATTCAACATGACAAAATAGGTCGTTTACTAATAACTCCCAAAAAGACATAGGCAATATGATGTTGGGCAGTATCAGAGACAGGCGCACGTTGTGAAAAGGTCACCGTTTTAAAACACGTGGTTAACGTTGTGAATTGAAACTGAAACAAAACTACTTGCTTAGGTTTAGGAAAAGATGGTTTGGGTTCAATTAAGTATGTTTGTTACATAAGGTTAGGTTATGTGACACAAATTAAGTACTGTTGCTGTTATTTAAGTTAACGGTGCTCTATTCGATATCCAGAGCATTAATATAGCATCAAACAACAATTTGCTTTGTAAAGATATAGTGGAGTAATGTCTACCTGAGCAGAGAATGAAGTCGCTCTCCCTCTGTGTGTGTTGTAATCAGAGCTTCTCTGTGCTTTGTTGACATAGTCGGGCTGGCCGCGCATGCCTTTTAGTACATGTGAGTGCATGTGAGTGTGCTCACTAGCTAGCTAATGGCCGCCGCTCTGCACTGCTCTCATACGGCGGTTACAGCTGATACTACTGTCCTGACCGTCAGCATCTTTGCGGAAACCCAGCCTCCAGTTCCCCTTCAAATAAACACTGTTAGCTCTGTCAGCACTCATGCTGTTGTTGGCACTGTTAGCACTATAGGTTGAGTGGGTTGTCCTTAAGCTACAAGGTTGGTGGATCGATTCCCAGTTCCTCCTGTCTGCATGTCGAAGTGTCCTTGAGCAAGGACACTGACCCCTAAGTTGCTCCCTGGGCGCTTCACAGCAATCCACTGCTCCTGAAAGCTTAGGATGGGTTAAATGCAGAGGTCAAATCATATACCTATACTGTATGTATATGACAATTCTAATAAAGTTTTTTTTTTTTAAGTTTAGCAACGTTAGCTGCTAAGCTGCCAGTTTAGCCATCGCCATGTTGAAAGCCGTTGAGAGGCAATAGATATGCTTTGAATTTCGCATTTAGCTCCTTTAAAATAAGTCAACATTGACCTTTGGTTTCACACGGGACATGACAGCGATCTCCTGGGTGAAAGTCCCGTGTTTGTTTGACCTGTCCATCCACCTTGACCTCCTCCATACGCTGCCTTTGTCGCTCTTTATACTCCGCCACCGAACTTCCTCCTTTGCTATGTGGCCACTAGAGGTCGCCGCCTAACAATAAAATATGGGTCGCAATAAACTGCTTGCAGTGGCTACCTATACGCCTTACCTATAGTCCTCACGGGCAGAAATACTTTTTAATACGCAATAACTTAAAGAATGAAAACTGTATTTTAGGAACAAATTGTTTATCGTAAGACCCATGTAAGCCAAAGCCCACCAGTTTAAAGGATATTTTCTTTTTTCTGAAACCAAGCTGTCATGCAGAGGGATTAAAGAAAAAGTGTTTGTTTTTAATCCAAGCAGCCTTTAATTTATGATATCTAGGGAGACGTAGGAGCCATTAGTTGGTCCCATGCATGCAGACAGACAGACAGACAGACCAAAAGGCTGTTTGGCTATTTGATTCTCTGCGTATAAAGACAGACAGACGATCAGACAGACAGGCAGAGTGTGATCTCAGGCTGTCTGCACTCATTATTATCTCCACATCTCCTCCACTCCCTGCTCTTTCTCTCTCTCTCTGTGTCTCTTTTGCTTTTAATGTCACTGTACCAGACACCTCCACACCATAAGCAGATTGGGAGTCAGCAGGTGTGTGAGAGAGAGTGTGTAATGCAGTGTTGTGTGTGTGTGTGTGTGTGTGTGTGTGTGTGTGTGTGTGTGTGTGTGCATGTGTGTGCACTACTGTGTATGTTTTATTTTTTTGGGGGGGATGGGTGGCATCACCATTGCCATGGGAACCGGGGCTTGTAAAAAAAAAAAAAAAGAAAGTAATTTGTCTGGTTACTATGGCAACGTGCTACACAATAGCAAACCTAAGAGATGCTTCACACATCTGCAACAAGGATAAGAACACTTAATAATATTTATGTAGACTATATAATTGTGTGAGCTAAATCACAGGAGCTGCACAGAATAGCAGAATGAAATGTGCATTTTTTTATCCTGCAGGAAAAGAGAGAAATATGTTGTCATAATGCTCAACAGGTTTTCATGTCTCTCTCTGTATAGGCTATTATGAAAAATATCCAGCCTGCAATAAATCTGAAATAACCTTTTTTTTTTTTTTGTATCTTTTAAACTCCAACAACTTTAAAGCAGCAGAAGGCAGAATATTTTTTTCATCATTGGGTAAAAAATCCACAATAACCTCTCAGCATGTATTGTAGTGTTCTGAGAGTATCCCGTGACGGGATACTTCGGCCAATCACAGGTCAGTTCAGAGAAAGGGTGTTCCTATTGGCTGTTTATTTAACGGAGGCAGCTGTCAATCACTCGCGAACTCCGATCAAATGGTCAAACTAGGCAGCGTTGATCAAATATGAATCAATATTCTGTTACTGTAATGCCTATTTCTAGTGAAAATGTTTTCAGAAACATCTTATAGTGTACTGTTATGATGTAAAATGATAAACTTTGCTCCGGCTGGTGGGCGGTGCTTGATATTTCCTCAACTGATCTGGCTGCCGGGTCACAAACTTTCTCATTTTACATCTTAACAGTACACTACAAGATGTTTCTGAAAACATTTTCACTGGAAATGGCGTTACAGTAACAGAATATTGACTAATATTTGATCAGCGCTGCCTAGTTTGACCGTTTGATCGGAGTTTGCAAGTGATTGACAGCTGCTCAGAGACTACAGGCTCCAGCTCGGCTCTGATTGATTGTTTTCCTTCGGTCTGTGAAATCTTGCAGATGCCATTAGGAGCACCAGATGACACAGAGGCACATCATTTTTTTTTCAGATTACCAGTCCCATGCACTACAGTCAGGATATACTGACCATTTTATAAAAAATAACTCTTTTAAATCATATATCTGTCTACTCCAGCTTTAACAGAGTGAGGGAAAAAAAAGTTAAATCTGTGAATATTATGGATATCATGGAGAATAACCTATAAAGCAGACCGGATTAATGTCGCTGCTAAAGCAGTGATAAATTCCTAGAAAGCTATCTGTCACACACACACACACACTCTGTCTCTGTATTGACTGACTGTGTTTGTTTCTCTGCATTGAAGCGGCGCGTACCGGAGAGGCGGGGTTAGAAACCGGGGCTCAGATCAGATCAGGTCGGGAGGGAGGGAGAAGGGAGGGAGGTGCAAAAGAGACAAAAAGGCAGAGAGAGAAAGAGAGAGAGAGAGAAACGGTCCCCGGTTTGAAAGCCGGTAATTAGTGACGTGCCTTTCTCCCAACGAGGAGAGCAGTCGCTGCTGGAGGAGAGGAGAGCAGCCTGGAGGAGGATGATGATCAGGATCTCCTCCGTCTAACGATGAGGAGGAGAGGAGAGGACGGACGACAGAAAGCCTTCTGCCGCAGAGGAAACCCAGATTAAAAAGGCTGATCTGACAAACACAGCTCTCTACCGGCATCCCCTCCGGTGCGTCACCTATCCTGCGACTCCCCCACCCACCTCGACCACCCATCACCATCATCAGGTTGGTGGTGGTGGTGTATACAGGGTGGAGCTGGCTGGACGCACAAGGACAGAACATCTTGGATGTGAATGCGTCTTTATATAGATGATCTCTGATAGATATATCTCTCCGTCATCACCCGGGTCCTCTGTTTAGGTATGTACAGCATGGCTGCAGTTTACTGTCTCCTCAGCAACCTGTCCGAGTGCTCCAGCTGAACTCACTCAGATCAGTTCTAGCAGGAAAAGCTTTATGCGATGCTTTTTTCTGTTGCGCACAGAGCCACAGAGCCATATGCACGCAGCTCTGGGAAGGCTCTGAGCGCAGCAGGGTAGATCAGAATTAGAATCTTAGAATCAGAATTAGAATATTAGAATCAGAATCTTAGAATCAGATTTAGAATCTTAGAATCAGAATCTTAGAATCAGATTTAGAATCTTAGAATCAGAATCTTAGAATCAGAATTAGAATCAGAATCTTAGAATCAGAATCAGAATGGTGTTGATTGCCAAGTGTAAGAGGTATACACTAGGAATTTGCTTTGGTTTTGTTGGTGCAATAAGTTAAACAGTATAATAACAGAATAGATAAAAACGTTAGATGAATAAAATAAGAATAAAAAAAATAATTTAGATAGAAGGCTATTAAATGTAAAGAAGGCTATATATCATCAATATGCTTTTCTAACCCGCAGAGCAGCTCATCTTTTGTTTTTCTGCGTAATATATTCAACATTCATTCTTGCCGATGTCTATTAAACTCAACAACTCGTAACATAAAGCTATCATAAGGACAGTGCAAAATGGCTAGACAGTGCAATATGTTAAATAGGGACAGTGCAATATGTTAAATTAGGACAGTTCAATATGTTGCATCTGTGTAATATTGGACTATTGTCTGTGCAATATGGGCATGACAGTAGACGGTGCAGTGCACTACCTGGGTGCAATACCTGCCATGGTGTGTCATGTGTCATGGTATGTGCTGTTATGTATGTGGACTGTGTATACGTGTTGAAACATCTGTTTCTGTGGAACTGTTTCCCTGTCTTGTGTGGAATCGTTTATTATTGTTGTTGATGCTGTTTTAATTTAGTGTTGGTAGCTGCAGTTGGACTGCAGGAGTCCAGGAAGAATTTCCCCACAGGGACAATAAAAGTACATCTTGTGTTTTTTAACTGAACTATAATGCATTCTTAAAAAAACAGCACTTTACTGCTGATCAACTGTCTAAAGTATCATCAGTAACAGTTTCATGCAGTATTTCTTGAATTCTGGGACCTGATCTGCACATGTGAGGCTTGTACATTGTACATGACTGTAAAATCAGTGAATTAGCTCTTTTCTTCACTCACATGTTGTTCTGGTTTGCATTCTGTGCGTGTAGCCAGCTATAGACAGACATTTTTAGGAAGTGTCAACAAGTCTATTATAGCCTTTTTCCTAACAAGTGCCTTTAATTGTATTTAGTGTGACTATTTCTATGTCTGTAACGTGCTAAGTCTATTCATCTGCAAGCAATGTTTATTAAAATGTATGTAAAAGATAATACAACCTAAATAGTGCATTAAAACAAATCAGTAAGATAATGTAAAAGAAAGCTGAAAAACAGCTATATAATGTATCTTTAAACAATAAATTAACTGTGAAATTAATAAAAAAACAACTGTATTTTTCATTAACAGTACAAAGCTGTACATTTCAGCGACATTATAATAATGTTAATTTTACAGTAACATAAAGGCAACCCTGCTGCCAATTCTTTACTGTTATTTTACAGGGAAATTCTTAACAGTGTAATTTATCTTATCTTATCTTATATTCCAGCGGATGAGCGCACCCCGGAGGAAAGGGAGCTCCAGTGACCGGAGGAGGGGTTGGATTCTCCCCGCTGGTGACCTCCTGCTCCGGGGGACAGATCCTCCATCCATCACCCCTTCTGGAAGTCACCTCTCCTCCAGGAACCCCCCGATGCGTCCGGCGGCCCCTGATGCTCGACAGTGTTCCGGGGCTTTCCGGTCGGTGGGAGAGGCTCGAGCCGCGGCCGCGCGCTAGGATGCTGCGCCAGGTGTTGCACGCGGGCCTGAGGACCTCGTTCCACGCGCTCGGCCGGTTCGTCGCGAGCCACCCGGTGTTTTTCGCCTCGGCGCCCGTGCTCATCTCCATCCTGCTGGGCGCGAGCTTCAGCCGTTACCGCGTGGAGGACGACGTGGAGAGCCTGCTCGCGCCCAAGCACAGCCTGGCGAAGATCGAGGGAAACCTCGTGGACAGCCTGTTCCCGGTGAACCGGTCCAAGCACGCGCTCTACTCAGACCTGCAGACACCCGGACGCTACGGGCGCGTGATCGTCACCTGCAGAAAGGGGAGCGTGCTGGACCCGGTTCACCTGGACACCATATTAAAGGTAAGGTCTGCACGCGCACACACACATGCATATTTCTAAGTCAATTTACTTTAATGGGCGCTGGAACTGATAAACAAATGAAGAAATTAAAGGGACTGTTTGGAAGAATCAGAATTGCTTGTTAACAGCGACACCTGTGGCTGTTAAGTCAATGAAAGTCAGCGTCCTGTTGCACCCGCTTGCTCGCTCTAAATAGACATGAACGAGCCTCGCAACACACATCAGCTAAAACCACAATATCACTCTATATTTCAGCTGCTTGGCAGTAATGTTAGCTGATCAGACGAAGGTCTCTCCATGAATTACTGCTGATCCTAGTGTTGGCTTTTCCTGCCTCAGCCTCCCGACCGCGGCCGGAGAGAACAGGGAAGACACCGGAGTTTTAGTCGGAGACGATAACGTTTCTCGCTGCGGAGCCCCGTCACTTCACAAGACACGGGAAACCTCTGTTGGTCTGGAGGAGCTGCAGCATTTATTTCTGCACGAACATCCACTGTAGATATTCACTAGATATTCTCAGAGCTAAACTAACTCTTCTGCAGTGTGTAGTGTGCGGCATGCATGTGAGGTGGAGCGAGAACGCGCGCGTTGCGTAAGTGAAGGCAAGCAGGCAGAGGAGCGGTCTGAACAGCGTAGCCACACGTGAGCGCGCATATGCGAGCTTTATACGTGTAAAAAGTTACAAACAGTCCGTTTAATATTAAAATAATAAATCGTACACCAGCGACTTCTAAAACTACTACTAAAAAATCTTGAAAATGAACAGGAATCACAATTTAAGAAGTGTAAACCTCTTTAATGCAGCAACAAATTGGTCAAAACTTAAACAGGAATTATAATTCCAGTATATAATGTATACAGTATATAAACATATAACTGAACTGAATAGATCGGCCCCATGTCACCGATATCCGATCCAGCTATTTGAATCAGTATCGGCCTGATATCCGATCCCGTATTGGTATCAGTGCATCCCTAGAATAAATAAAATGTGCTTTAAAGTAACACCATGAATATGCAGTAAAAAATAAATAATACAAAATAAATATACACAGAATGCTAACTGAAAAATGGTCTTCAACTTGGACAAATGCTTGTAATAATTATATATTATTATATGTATAATTTGAGCATTTTAATTGGCTATCTTGTGATATTTGAGAGGTATTTTTTCGTTCAAGAACACACAAACAGTCACAGTTGGTGATTTAAGAACTCTAAGGTTAGGAAGCTGCTGCAGGCTACAACTGAAAACACATTTATACACCGGAAAGGTAGAAGATTCGACAATTTAACTTCTCTGCCATTTAAATCACAGTATAAAACGAGGCTGCTATGCATCTACAGAATCCAACTTTAAAGGTAAATAAATTCTTAGTCTCGTTCATAAACACACACGCAGAGGTAAAGGTCAGTGTCTGCAGGCCAGAGCACATATGCAAGCTGTCTTCCTCCTCATTTTCAGTGATTGATAGTCATTAACCGGAGCAACACAGTCCCATTTCAAATAACCCCGAACCACCTTTGTAGTTATGAAGCGGGGCATTTTAATTACAAACTGGAGCTAGCTGCAGCTCGGAGGCCTCCGTGTCTGCGTTGGTATCCCTTAATGGATTTATGAGTATTAGTTTGACACCCCTGGAGCAATTAGCCAAATTATTTCATGAAGTTATGCGGATGTAATCAGAGCTCGCAGACGTAATAGTGCTGAGACACCCAAGCTGTATCGTGTTATATGCTGTGTGTGTGCTGTCCATGCATGTTTCTCTGTGTGTGTGTGTGTGTTTGTCACATCTGGTTATTGTGACCCACTTTACTCATACCCAGAACTCAGAGTCGGTCCACAGAGGACTGCCACAGTTAAGAGACTAGTGCATCATTTACTGCCAACAGGCTGAGAGAGGGAGTTTGTTGCATGAAAGAGAGCGAAGAAAAATCACCGTTACGTAATCTTACACTGTTGCATGTCATCTGTGAGGTTCAACACTCTGTTCTTTTTCCTCCTCGGTCTACTTGTGCATCAGTTTGTGAGCTTTCCCAAAATGCCACCGAGCAGCCCTGCTGTGAGAGTGGGTTTGAACTTGTTGCATGAGACAGCAGTAGCAGTGATAGCCAGTACTAGACAGGATCACCACTAGCAGCAAGAGTAAGAGTTGAGTCACACCCAGAGACTGCACTGAGTTCTGGTCTATTTCAGCTTCTGTCAGTGAAGGGGAACTCTTCCTCTTCTATGATGGATGTCGTTCTAAATATGATGAATTAGTGGCCGTGCAGCATTGTGAGTCAAAACAAGCTCTCGCTCTTCGATTTTTAATAAGTCAAAACACAACCTTGTTGTTCAGAGAGCTGATTTTTATTGTTCCAATTAAACTGCAACGTCCTCTCTGTGGTTGAGATACCTTGGTGTGATGTTACGCAGTATCCAGTCATCCACAAGAGTCCGAGTCTGTCGGTGGGTCCACTACTGTAGTCCAGACTGAAATATCTCACCAACTATCAGATGGATTGTCATGAAATTTTGTACAGACATCCATGATCTCCAGAGGATGGAGCTTACTGACTTTAGTGATCTCCTGACTTTTCATCTAGCGCCACCATCAGGCCAGAGCTTTCACTTATCCAGTAAAGGTCCAGACACACCAACCCGACATCAAAGAACTAGCGGCCATGAAGGCCGTCTTTGCACATCGCAAAGACTACAACCGACAGCAATTTAGCACACATGTTCTGCGCTCGCGTGAGATTAAATAACTCTCCGTACCAGCAGGTCATGAGCCACGAAGTATAAAGAGTGACAAATGCCACATAGGAAGAAGGTCAGGGTGGATGGGTGGGTAAAAAAACACCAGACTTCCACCCAGGAGACCGGCGTTTGTATCGTATAGAACTAGAAGTCAACGTCTCATAACTTCAGGACTCAAGTAACGCCACTTTTATCCCAAACCACAATCTTTTCCTAAACCTAACTAAATAGTTTTGTTGCCGGAAATAACCAAGTTGTTTCCTATGAAGATGGAAGTTTATTTTGAAAAGACTGTATGCACGTAACAAGCGGAATTCGACACATGTTGCTGGACATTCGTAGGAAAATGAGGAATAACTTTTCGTAAGATATCCTACGAACCGTTGTATAAGGACACGTTGTTCCCAGACGATTAATGCTGATAGTGTTGGTGACCTCTTGACTTTAATCTTCTTTCAACTTCTTAATTTTTTGTTTTTTTGATCAAACACCTGCAAAAATGATGACATTCCTGTCAGCCTCAGCTGTACTTTGTGTTTGGTGCTGATTAGCAAATGTTAGCATGCTAACATGCTAAATTAAGATGCCGAACATGGTGAACATTTTACCTGCTAAACATCAGCATACTAACATTGTCATTGTGCACATGTTAGCACGGTGATGTTAGCATTTAGATCAAAGCACCGCTGTGTATAAGTACAGCCTCACAGAGCTGAAAGTTAACAGTCACAACATGCTCATAGATTTAATTATACATCTAAATTCAATTATGTATGTGAGTATACCTGAAATGAATATGCTCAAAAAATACTGATTGGGTCCTATAAAGGTTCTCTATGTGGCATTCAGAGCAAATCTGTGATTGAGGGATTGCCTCCAGACAGCTTCTATAATTGCCTCCATACTCCTCTATATCGTTACATAGCAAATAGTTGTTTGCCGCCATATTAATGCTCTGGATGTCGTGTAGAGAACCTCTAAAGTTAATTTAGTAATGAAAGGCACTTGGATTAAAGGTCCTACCAGGAAATTGCAAGCAGTAATAATGACAGACTGGTATCTTTTGGCAGTAAAAAGTGACAAAAAAAGATGGTAAATTGGTCAATTTTACAACAGGATGGTGCATTGAAGGAACTTTCAAAACAAATCATTTATCAAGAGACATTCCTACACACACACACACACACACACACACCCTCCCTCTCTGAAGTCAATGCAGCACTCTGAGGTGGGAGACAGCTCTGCCCATGTTCGCTGTGGCAGAGACTGGCATCAGGCCTGTTGCTTAGTAACCAGTTCTGTGGATGCTGGCACTGTTGTCCTCTCGCCATAGAAACGCAGGAGGATTCGGAGACCACTATTGTTACTCTGTCGAGTAAGACACACACACACACACACACACATTCCCACACATATCTCCTTCTCTTATTCACTCAAAGTCAAAGCACACAGAGTAAGCGAATGTGCCACACACTGTGAGTTTTGCTGCTGCTCCACACTTTTCACAAAACTTTGATGGGACTTTTTTTTTTGTCACAGTTTATCCGAGCTAAATTGGGCCACTGGGAAGCTAAGCTCGTCCTTGTTTGTGTGTGCTTTTTCTCTGCTTCACACAGCTCCACAAGCGGATCTACCAGATGCAGGTGACGGTCCCGGCCACAGGCGTCAACAGCTTCAACTACTCATTCTCCTACCTCTGTCTCCCCGACGACAAGAACGTCTGCATCATCGACGACATCATCCGCGCCATGGAGGAGATCCAGTCAGCTCGCGCCACCAACCGCTCCGTCCCGATCCTGCGGTACCCAATCACGCAGCTGGCGGATGGACGGCAGGCGTACATCGGCCACCAGCTGGGCGGCGTGCAGGGCTGGGGTCCCAGCGGGGCGGTGCGAGGCCAGGGGACGGGAGCCAGGGGAGAAGGCGTACGTTCCGCCAGGGCGTTGCAGCTCACCTACTACCTCCAAGCCCGCGGCGGCCTCATGGACCGGGTGGCCAGCCAGTGGGAAAAGGCCTTCTGTGCTGAGCTGCAGCACTTTGCAGCGTTGCACCCTAAGCTGGGGCTGTACCCTTCTACTTCCTCTTCTCTGAGGACAGACTTCCAGTTCTCCTCTGTGCTGGCTCACCGCCCCCTGTTGGCCAGCTTGGGGGCGTGCGGTGTGCTGGCCGTCCTCTGCTGCTCTATGAGGGACTGTGTGAGGTCTAAACCCTGGTTGGGACTGCTGGCTCTGCTGTCTATCACGCTGTCGGGCCTCACTGCTGCTGGGATACTCAACCTGACCGGGACCACCTACAACTCTACGTACCTGGGCATCCCTTTCGTCATGCTTGGTAGGTTTAAAATGAATGCTTATGATGGTCAAATTAAAAATACACAACATATGTCTGCCATTTTGAGGCTTTAGAATTCTGTATGTCCATGTCTTCATCCTCAATTTGACTGGAAATGGCTGAATCAGGACATTTTTTAATGTATCTCTGGGGTCTGAGAGGTGAAGGCAATGCAGAAGTGCCTTAAACTTGCATTCTTTCTAATAGCCAGCAGAGCGACTCCTCTGGTTAGAAAATGAGCCTACTTCTCACTTGATTTATTACCTCAGTAAACATTGTAAACATGAGTTTATGGTCTCAATCACTAGTTTCAAGTCTTCTTCAACACAGCATGATGTTCATTTAGTAAATTATGTTCCCATTTAGAGTCAGATAGACCATAAAGCAGGGTATGTTTTAGGGCGTGGCTACCTTGTGATTGACAGATCGCTACCACGCTGATGTCTGGTCTGGGAGTCGTCTGTGTTTTCGTCTTTAAACTTTAAACCTTTCACAGTGGGTTTTCAGTTCATGAGAGTTAATGATAATCTTTTTGGTTGCCTAAAAAATGTCTTATTCAACATTCGGTTGTATTTAGCTTCACCCTCTTGTGTCACTTCTGGTTGCAAAAAACCCAAGATGGCGACGGCCAAAATGCCGAACTTGAGGCTTCAGAACCGCAGTCCACAAACCAATGGATGACGTCAGGGTGACTACGCCCACTTCTGATATAAAGTCTATGGTTGAACACAGGGAAGAAAAAAAGACCAGAAAAGTGAAGCTAACACATGGCAGGTGGGAACCACGGTGAACATTGCCATTGCTTTTATATCTCAGACTGCCTGTGTTCACCGTCTGCTTCTTCAGTACCTGTGATGGGTTTTGCAGGTGTCAGCCTCGGGCTGAACGCCATTTCAATGTAGACAGATCGTCAACATGACTGACAAGTGGCGGGGCACGGCAGAAACTGAATCCAAAGGGTCTGAAAAAGTAAGTTGTCAAGTTGGGGTTCTTGAAGTCTGGAACAAATCCAGAGCTGGAACTAGAGGATTTCACACTATTTTTTACATTTCTAAGTTTTTACATTTACAAATTGAGTTTGAGTTTTTATTTGAATAAAAAGGACACTTTTTAAGGCTTTAAATTAGTGCTTGTTGGATTGTTGAAGAGCATCTGAAAACTCCTCTGCCCGCACATTTCCACTACCAGAATTGAGCAGCTGCCTCCCATAATTTTTGTAACTTTCTGAAGTCAGCAATCTGACAATCACGCCCACTTCAGTGCCAGAAAATGTGTGGCGGTATGCCCATTTCCAGATGCGGTTGGATGACACATCTTATGAACCATTAACCGTACTTAATAGCATTATTGCAGACTTGACGTGATGACGTGAGCACATGAAACATGACACAGTATGCATGACCGAAGCAGGGGATGCACAAATCCAAACATTTTCTCACCCGATACCAATCCAGATGCCTTAATTCAAGGTCTCTGCCAATACAAATACTGATCCGATACCAGTGCTCTCTTTTCCGATTCATTTTGATGCCAAGTTTGACTCAATGGATGTAAATTATAGCAGAAACACTGAATTTTATGAAGCGGTGAAGAAACTGTATTTATTGTGGATTGATCATCCTTAATAAATCCTCCTTAATAAGGTCAGTATAGTCCATGTGGGACGCAGACTTTGTTCTGAAGATTAACCATAATTCATAGAAATATTGCAGACTTGACATGATAACGGTGACCATGTCGCAGTGCTCGTGACCAAAGTCAAACCCAAATCATTTTTAATTTATTATAGGAAATAAAATACTTTTAATGAGAAAGTAAGTCTTGTACAGACTGTAGCAGTGTTATTAAAGAGCTGATACACTTGAGGTAAATATTATTTTTCTATTCCCAAATACATAGTGGTTTGGGAATTAACTTTTTGTAATTAAGACAGCAGGTTAACAAACCATCTGCTCTTGAAGTGACAGTGATTGTTTCAGCATTTCAGTGTGACCGACTCTGCAATGCTAATTATGCAGCAGCTTGCATGAGAATAGGGACGAAAACATTCATTTTATTTATTTAATAAGCGAATTTACTGATTAAATGTATTTGTTAATATGAAAATGGATATAAAGCAATCAGAAATAAGTTTAAATTCAGTAATAATGTCACAAACTAGGGGCAAAAAAATGCACACCATCTGTGTGAAGGCGTACTCGCATGCATACTAAATACTGAAGGACGTGCTGTATGTAACCACTACCACACACATGTAGTCTATACCATAATTACTCTGTAATGTGGAGGAGGAAAGGCTGCTGTTAGGCTTAAAATAACCGTAGCGAGAACAGAAGAGAGACGGGGGAATAGAGACAGAGAGGGGGCTCGATGAAATATCACTCCAAATGGGGGGTTGAGATAAGGATTCTCTGAGCGGAAAATGAAGTTAAACTGTAGTTAGAAGGAAGGCAGGCAGGCAGGCAGGGAGGGTTTTTCAGAATCAAGTAGGCAGACAGAAAACGGTGGGAGGACGTGAGGAGAGAAAGAAGGATGTGATTACATAGTACAGAAAGAGATAGCATAAAAGAAAGGAAGAGGGAGAAAATACAGTTATTATTTAATGTTTAAAAAATGTGGATTTGTGACAACATTTTGCATCTTTCTCCTTCAGACACAGTTTCACAAAGAGGCTTATTAACTTGCAAAGCTGGCACAAAAGACAAACTGATGTGTTGATGAATAGCCTGTTCCTTGAACTCATTTTTGACAAAGAAAGAGTGTGTTTGTTTACAAAAGGAGGTAAATAGATTATGTAAAGGTTTTGGAATATCATTGTAATATATCTCAATCATCTGTGCATCCATTTACTTTTACGATAATTTTCAAAACATTAAAGAGATCCAAGTTTCTGTGGTATTGAGCCGCAAAGTGTGCCAGGAGCATTAAGCACTGAAATGATCAAGTACAGAAAACTGGCATCAATGCTTGGCCAGATTTGTAGTCTGGTTGCCAGACAAAAAGCCAATTAATCTGTTGAATTGTCGAATGTCAGAAAAGTTATCTGCAACTTTGATAATCGATCAATCATTTTAAGTATTTTTGAAAAGGAAAAATGTGTTAATTAGAGAAGCAGGTTATTTTTTTAAAACACGTTTATATTCCTTAATGTGAGGTACTGAAAAAACAGTAATGTGTTGGTACCAAATCAGGTATAATCATAATACTGATATTGACAATGTACAAGCTATAGCCAGCCTAGCTGCATGTTTGTGTGTATGAAACTTTTGGCCATAAACAGTTTAAACAGAGTTTTCAGTATCTGAAATCCATTTTATGACTCAACAGTAATATCTGAAACGGTCTAAAACACCCTTATCATATGGGTATTTTCCATAGACTGTATATGAAGATGGACGTCATGAAGCCAAAACGTCTCAATCGCCCCCTGCTGGCTGGCTGCAGTAAAGGTCATAAGTCCCACCCCCTCTATGATAGTGGATGGGTCAAACTAAAAAGTCAAAGTACACGTCTAATACATTTTCCCCAAAAATGGTTTGGGTCATTTTAGGTAGTTCTTATCATGCTGATGTACGTTCAAGTGTTCATTTTTCTGGTGAGTTTGGTTTTAATTAGTTATTTGATGCTATAAAAAGGGGTCATGATTGACAGCTGTGAGTCTCTCTCGCTGACGAGCTGCAGCTGTGCTTGGCTCGCGATTGGTTCGTGCGGGTGACCTCGATACCGCGGCTCCACTGCCTGATCACTACTGTGCAGACTCTGGCTCCAAATGATGTCAAAATCTCAAGATGGCAGCTCCTGTATCCGGAATATGTTGGCTTCACTTCTGTACCGTGGGAGGAAGTGTAGACCTTTTGTCTATCTCTATATACAGTCTATGGTATTTCCTTATGTATTATTAGCACCTGAGTGTGTGTGTGTGTCCATGTGTGTGTTTGTCCATGAGTGCACATTAGTCTGTCTCAAGCTCAGGTAAATATCAAAATCCTTGGACAAGTGCCGTCCCCAGCCTCTCGTTTCGCTCGCGTCTTCTCTCTGCAACATTAACCTCCGCACCTCTTCCACCGTCATTCATAATCAGCAAACTTTCTCAGTTGCACCCACGCCTAAAGTGTCTGTACGTTACGCCTCTGCTAAGGTGTTAAGTGTTTCGCCATGGCGAGGTCACTGGAGAGAGAGAGAGAGAGAGAGAGGGGAGGGGGGATGTAAGTGTGTCACTGGTGACTCATGGATGCCATGGCAACCACGGTAGAGGAAACCATTTAAAAAACATCTGATGCATGTATATAAACATGTATGTCCATGCACATGGAGGCGGTGCATTTAAATCACCTCACTTCAAATCATCACTTGATTGCTGCATCAAAACTGTATTCTTTACATGATTATACTCATGTTTGAAGCTGTAAATATAATAATTAAAGCAGCAGTAGGTGAGATTGGAGCAAATAATTTATGATTAAAAAAAGTTAGTAATGGTTGCTATATCCTGACAGAAATGCATGAGACGGGTAATCTGAAAGAAATCATGTGTCCTCCGGTGCTCCTAAAGGCATCTGCAAGATTTCACAGACCGGAGGAAAACAACCAATCAGAGCCGAGCTGGAGTCTGCCGTCTCTGAGCAGCTGTCAATCACTCGCAAACTCCAACCAAACGGTCAAACTAAGCAGCGCTGATCAAATATGAATCACTATTCTGTTACTGTAATGCCTATTTCTCGCCTCAAATGTTTTCAGAATCATCTTGTAGTGTAATGTTTAGCTGTAAAATTAGAAAGTTTGTGACCCGGCAGCCATGTTGAGATCTGTGGAGGAAATACAAAGCACCGCCCAAAAAAAGCCGGAGACCTAGATTTTTTTAAAGACTGAAAACAGAGCCATGAGGAGGTGCAGAAGTCTCGTTATCTCTCAGAACACTTGAATTACAATATGCTGAAAGGTTATTATGGAATTTTTGCCCAATGATGCCACAAACATTCTGCCTACTGAAGTTTTAAATCACGTCAAATAGACGTTGATGTGAATCAGTGAATACAGCATCAAAACTATATTCTTTACATGATATTACTCATGTTTTAAGCTATAAATATACTCATTAAGGAGTCTTTGCTTTTGTGCATCTGTTGTCTCTAAATATTTGTTTGACTGGTTAGAAGTTAGATTTTCTCTTCCTGCTGCTGCAAAGTTCCAATTTCTCAACTCGGCACAAGAAAACTGCATTCCCACGGTGTGTTACATCAGTCATTTCACATATTTCTCGTTCAAAAGGGAGTTGAGGTGCGACATTATGCAGCGAGGACTGTTCAAAAGCAGCCAGGCTGAGTTATTGCACTTCCTTGTGCAACGTTGTGATTCCTCAAAATGAATAAATTGAAGGAAAGCGGGGAGCAATCAAAGCATTCTAGGGAAAGAAAAACCGATTGGTTGGAAATTGGCTCAGTCTCTAAACATAAAAACTAGCTAAACGCTAAAATTGTGGGCTAGAAAATACAAACAAGGGGCTGAAAGAAGCTAAAATGCAGGATTAATAATTATCTGTAAGTTTATCATTATGAGCAACTTCTTATATATTTTGTATTTAGTCATTTGATCAGTTTTTATTCTAAAAATATCAAGTAGTGCAGCTTTAGGCATTTATAACGCGATAACTTACATTTCTATTTTTTTCCCGTCAGGTCACGGGCTCTTCGGTTCCTTCGAGATGCTGTCGTCATGGAGGCGAACCCGGGAGGACCAGCATGTGAAGGAGCGCGTGGCGAGCGTCTTCGAGGACGTCATGCTGCGTTTCTCCGGCTCCACCATGCTCCACCTGATGACTCTGGGCCTTGCCGCCTCGCCACTCACCAACATGGAGGCCGTCCGGCTCTTCTGCCGCACCGCCGCCCTGGCAGTCACCATCGGCTATGTTTACATGCTGTCCTTCTACAGTTCCTGTCTGGTGTTCACAGGATACTTAGAGACCGGGTACAGACACGGCTGCTTCTGCCGGCGGGTCCCCAAACCGGACCGGCTGGACTCTAAACCGGCCTGGTACAGGTGTCTCATGTACACACGCTACCAGGACGAGGCTCAAACCACCAACCCGCCACACGGGGTCGGTCACAGTCACGATCATGATCACGCTCACACGCCGAACTCTAACCTCACTCACACACATGCGCACACGCACCCACACCCGCACACGCACCCGCACCCGCACCCGCATCCGCACCCGCACACGCCGAACAACCCTGCCGAGCACGAACACGGTCATGAACATGTGGCTAATTCCACACACGCACATGCACATCCACACGCACATGCACACGCACACGAACATCCACACCCACACGCACACGAACATCCACACCCACACCCACATCCACACCCACACCCACATTCCACAGCGAGCACGGACCCTAATCCTCAGGACTCTCACCTTTTGCTGGGGTGTGTGAGGCGTTGCTATGGAGACTGGATCACTAACACCTA
The DNA here is from genome assembly GCA_916701655.1 of Sebastiscus albofasciatus. Taxonomy (NCBI): domain Eukaryota; kingdom Metazoa; phylum Chordata; class Actinopteri; order Perciformes; family Sebastidae; genus Sebastiscus; species Sebastiscus albofasciatus. The sequence continues at coordinate 64,949 of CAKAOI010048875.1, read as the reverse complement.
TGTCAAACCCTTTGTGGTTCTGCTGTATCTGGTTTACATCTCCTTTGGATTGATGGGCTTCCTGCAGGTGAGGCATCAAACAAAAATACAACAACTGCCATTTTGTTATAGCAAACTGCACCATCACCCTCATTTAGACAGAGTACAGCTCCATATCTATTTATCACCCACATTCATGACATCACATCCTTGTCTTGGGACGGTGCAGGACAATTTCATTCGATTAAAGGCTAATGTGACCTTAACTTAAGGGGCTGACTAATCAAAGACACAATTTTCTGAACAAAACATGCATGAGTCAGCATTAATTCTTCAGAATAAAAGCTTCATGTCCATAAATGTAAACTGATTAAAGGCCTTTACACACCAAGGGCGTGACGAATAAACGACACGGAAATGCAAAATACTTGCCTGCGAATATTATATGTCTCTGGGCTTTTATTGTGAGAGGTAACGATGGAAAGAGTGGATCTGGTCTGCGCTGCCTTTGTTAAGGTTGAAAGGTAACATAGCTTGCCGTCCTGGTTTAGACTACAGAGCCTCCGTGTTGTTATTGTTGTTGTTGTTGTTTCACAAATATACTGTGGGCGCAACTCAACCCGTTCCACACAACGTGATTTGGTTCATGCCTTTATTTGTGGTGCAAAAGCTTGGAAAATTGACGTTCCATTCTTTATCGCCGCGTAATATTTGTGTTCTGTGAGAAATGACTCATGACAAACGCATCACTTTGAAAAAATATATTTACGTCTGAATTAATCGCTAAAAAAAACACTTACTAATACCATATCTTCATATTTGTGTCATAAAACTCACTTGCTATCCAAATTTTAGCAGACAGCTTATTTACCGGTACATCATACAGATTGCTGAAACACCACCATCAGCCAGTGTCCGGCTGTCGGTGAGCGTCTGTCAGCCTAGTTTTTTGCGTCCCGCACTGTCGGCTCTAGTCTGCCCGTGTCAGCGGCTTTTGTCGGTGAAAGTAATCACTCTGATTGGCTGTTCAGCTTAAACGAATCGGTGCACAAGAAGAGAAACAGATGTGAGGAAAGCAAGCAAACGAGTAAAGTGAAGAGGAAAAAACACAGAAGGCTCTTCTCATTTTTCATCTTCATCTCATCTGATCATTCCAATACACGAATATTTTCACAACGACATGACTGTCTGGAATGAAGTGGTGAGTGAGAGTGGTGTGAAAATGGCCAGCAAATGCCACTTTGTTTCATTACGTGTCATAACAACGGCTTGTATATCCCGCTGTCCTCGGCCTTCTGGTTTCCCTTTTTGAATGACGAATACGGACTACCATCACCTGCTAGTTTTATTTCCTCTCATGTAGGCGCAGAATGCTAGTTAACTGTTGACTGTAGTCTTTGCTGTGTGTTGAAGTGCATCTTCTTGGCTAAGACCCAGGCGATGTGAGGCGATGCAACAGTCACCCTTCTCTGCAGCTAGTAGTTTTCTGATGTTGGCTTTGAGTGTATTTTTCAATACTTTTTTAAAGATATTGTTTGTTTTTCTCAGTTTGTTTGGTCACTATGTGGCAGCTGAGGGGGTAGTATCGTGTGAAAAAGAGATGCCAGTGCATACTCATATCTACATACTAATAAAGGCATTAACACACTGTTTAACCTGTTACTAATGTGTTTCTGTTGTCGACAGGTGACCCAGGGTTCAGACCCCAGTGCACTGGTTGCCATGGATACAGCGACAGTATTGTACACCCGTGCCCAGCAGCGTTACTTCAGCTCATACTCCCCCGTCATTGGATTTTACATCTATGAAAGCGCCCCCTACTGGAACGCCTCGGTGCAGCGGGACCTGCTGGAGTACGCCAAAGGCTTCCAGCGAATCAGCTGGCTGGAAGCGTACCTGAACTACCTGTCGGATCGCAACCAGTCCACCAGCCAGCCGCGGGAAAACTTCACTCACACGCTCCGCCACTCCTTCCTCCGAGAGCCGCAGTACGCCCACTTCGCTGACGACATCATATTTGCGGAGCGCGGTCAGGGCGAGGAGCCCGATGTGGCGGCGTCCCGTATCTTCCTGGTGGCCAAGACAACGGAGAACAAGCGCGAAGAGATGTCAGTACTGCTGGACACGCTGCGGCGCCTGTCACTGACCTCGCGCGTCCGCTTCCTCATCTTCAACCCCTCCTTCGTCTACCTGGACCGCTACGCCGCGGCAGTCAGCTCCCCCCTCAGACACTCACTGCTGGCGGTGCTCTTCCTGTTGGGTCTGTCCTCGCTGGCTGTCGTGGAGCCGCTGGTGTCCGTGTGGCTGGGCCTCACCCTGCTCTCCGTCCAGTTCGGGGTGCTGGGCTTCATGACCTTATGGGGTGTGGAGCTGGACTGCATGTCTGTGTTGTGTCTGATCTCGGCCTTGGGGCACTCTGCGGACTGCAGCGGCCCCCTCCTCTGCGGTTTCGCCTCGGGTCGGGGCGACAGCAGGACTCGCTGGGTGAGAGTGGCGCTGGAGAGACACGGGGTTCCCTCCCTACAGACGCTCATCTGCTACAGTGCCGCCCTGGTGCCCGTTAGCTCCGTACGCTCCAACCTCACACGCACACTGTTCCGCTGCCTCACCCTCACGGCCGCCTGCTCGGCCCTGCACACGCTCGCGTTCCTGCCCACCCTCCTCACCTTCCTGCCCCCCTCCAAGACCCGGGGTAACCGGCCTGACGGGGAGGGGCAGAGGCAGGAGGTGGAGTGCGTCGAAATGAACGACAGCACTCGAGTGGTCGACCAGATCACCACCGTCTGAGCATGGGATGATGTTGTTTTTTGCCCCCTAGGTTGCCATGGTGACTGCCGGCTGGGAATTGCTTCATTGTAGTCTGACCAGTCGCTATGCTTCTGCAGACATGAATGGCGATCCTTGTGAAAAGAAAAGTGTCACCAAGAGAAAGATAGGATGAAAAATAGAGGCAAAGGGTCAAGAGGAAACAGTAAAGGAGAGTAGGAGGCTACTGATGAAAAGAAAGAGGGGTTTCCAATGCAGTGTATCCATGGTTACCTGCTTGTTGCTAGTTGCTGTGTGGCATGTGAATGAGCTCTTTCCCAAACAGCCAATCCGAAGTCGAGGATCAGCTGAGGTCAGGCCTGTCAGGCTGTGACGGGTTATTACACAGGAAGTGCCACATTTTTTCACGTGTCCAAAAGTTGCTTTAGATCTGATCACACTGTTTGGCTACTGCTATCTGTTCGCCATATCAAGTTGCACAAATACAGCTACAATGACATGAGGCAATCATCTGTATGACTCGAGTATTTCTACTTTAATGCCGAACAAATAAAGTCAAATCAAGAAAAACATGCTTGTAAGTGGTTTTGGCTTTGATGCAGGTTGTTTTAATATAGTAATGGGGGAAATATACATACTGTTAGATGGAACACTTTACACTTTACATTACAATATTTGCCTTGAGTTACTTGAGTTAACTTAAATATCATGAGTCATAAATTGCGATTAATTTTTTACCATTTAAGCCCTTGCAGCACATTTGAAAAAAGAACGGGTTTGGATATTAACAGTGTTTAGGTAATGCCACATCAGATACTAAAGTTAAGGATGCAACTACGTTGATACATGCCATTATATTGGGGATCATGGATCAGTATGTCTTCAGTGCAAGGGGCAAAGAAAACATTACATTTCTTTTCATTAATTTTTAATTAGTTAATCATAAACCACAATTCTTGCTGTAGGAATGAAAGGGTCAGCTCATTTAAATTTCAGAGACAAATATGCTCTCACATGCCCCTGAGTGGTATCTCTGCGGCATGCAGATCCTTATGGTTGATATATGGCGAGGTTTTGGGATAGCTGTTTTTGTGGAAGTGAATTCAGTGTGTTCTGGACCCTTTTAACTCATTACCCATAATGCTCAAATGAATGCTTCCAAAACACCCGAGTCTTCCCGCTCTCAGTTCCTGACGCTAATGATGCTTATCGTTTGGGCTGGATTAAGCTCGATTTATGCTTGCCGCATCCGCGAGGGTCGAGAGTGTCTGTATGGCCAATGTGACATCACACCATGTGATTGCCCCCAGGTTTTCGGCTGTTCATGCACATCCAACATTTACTACATGGATGGGTGGAGAAAATGGAGAACTTTGAGGACCTTTGAGAATTTATATAAAAGATCCAAACGTTTCCTCATCACGATTCCACGTCAGCTCATGTCCGTGTGACCGTCGTTGCGGCAAGTACAACCGAGGCTTTAACCTGACTAGCATGATCTTGTCACTCCTCTCTTGGATGACAAAAGTAACTGAGTACTGTGTGGGCCTGACATTTTGCCCCTAGCCTGACCAGGTTTCATTCCAGCCCTCACAAAGACAGATGAGTATAATATTTGTCCCAACCTGAAGCCAGTCAGATCTCCCTCTTTTCAGTACAATAATGCAATACAAACATAGCTTATCCCGGTGCTATGTACAGTAGGCCTTAACATCATGATGAAACAGTCAACATTAAGCCAAAAATAGTATTAACTGTCAACATGTATTAGTCAGCCCTTCGCCAACCACTGCATGTGGTAAATCCTCAAACCTCTCCTCATGAGAAAAACACAATAATATAAACCACATCACTGTAAAAATGCACACTTAATATGCACCATACTGTTGCATAAAATCTGGATACAGATATGAGTTTTATTCACTGTAAATGTCCGATCAGTCAGAGCTTTAAGTGATGATGAATAATGTGGCCTGAGAGGAAATGTATTCATCGGGAAATGATGTCGGAAACCTAAGCTACCATTTCTCCTTCTGTCCTCCTATCCATAAATCGCTTTGAATGAAAGGATTGTTCTCTTTCAACCTTCTGCGATTCTTCCCCCCCTGAAGTGAAAGAAGCCTGTTGCCTTTTTACTCTTTTATTCCTGAATTCATCTCGATGGTTGAAGGTCTGCGTGTGTGGGAGTGCCTCCTATTGTTAATCCGTGCTCCTCTCTGACACTCGCCTGAATGAAAGTATTGTTGAGGCTCTGTGTGCAGGCGCCACAAGCATCAGTAAGACAACGGCACGATCCCTCACCAACTTCCCTTCCAGGAGCACCGCCAATTGGTTTTTCTTAAGAGCGCATGCACGACCTCCGAGCTGGAGGTACCGCTAACTGTTGGCTGCGTCATCTTTTGTAACAACATGGTAGTTACACAATTACAGACCTCTCTAAATATAATCCACACATAAAGGTGCACTGCTCTGGTGCATGTTCGGGTAGATTGTTGGAAAGCGTGAACTTTCTTCTTGAAATGCTGCACGAGGAGGTGTTCATCAGTCCCATTCTACAAAATAAAACTGCTTTTCTCTCCAGAACCAACAGCCCATTGGTTCACACCTCAGATTGAGCCCTCAGGGTAGAAACGCAGGACACGACGAGGGTGCCAGAAACCACCAACACCTCCTACGCTCAATCATGCTGTCAATCCAAATCCAGTTTACTGCTGCCTCCTCTGTGATTGCTGTTTAGGTCCGCAGGTACGTTAGAGCAATGAAAGAGCTGTGGAGTTGCATGTCCGATGTAAAAAAATGGGCTACAATTGATATTTGCAGTATGTACAATAAATCTACAAGCACGTAAGGCTTCTGCAAATGTGTTAGGTCTTCTCACTCCCAACTCGTCAAACAGCAGCGCCCCTCGGCATCGGAAACCGACGCACGGAGGTACCCTTTAGCTACAGTTTGTGACGAACTGGGCTTTCAACTAACTCCAATGTAAACCCACCTGCTGCGTTAATCGACAGTCAGAGCAAATGACGTAGTATTAGTAGCGTGAGAGTCCGTTTAAGGCTGTTAGCGAGGGTAGATGATTGGTCAAACAAACACAAGACCTACAACCAGGAGACCGCTGTTTGTGTCCCGTGTGAAACTAACAGTAACGTTGACTTATTTTGTCACGTCACTCGTTAGTTCCGTAACTCGTTGATACTGTCAGTCCCGTGAGTCATTAGTCAGTAAAGTTAACGTCAACCATGGCCGTTTCCTAACCCTATCCAAGTGGTTGTGTTGCCTAAACCTAACTTCCTGTGAAAACACAAGTATATTTTGAAAGGACACTATGCATGTAACAAGCGGATATTGACACGCCGTCCTTGGTGCGTCCAAAATTAACGCAAGAGGGGTGCCGACCATGCGGCGGTATTTGACGAGCTGGGAGAGAGAATGAGTTGCAGTGAGAGGTTGTGGAGAAAGGTGAGGTAATCTGATTGCAGCGTAACGTAGTTGTGTGTGCGCGCTTCAATTGCATTGTATAAAGATTGTTTAGCCTACATGTCCACGTGGTCTGCTTGATGTTTTATTCTACTGTTGATTGTTAAAGAAGTTTCAGGCAGCTTGTTTTATTTATTGTAGAACGTTTTTGTTTAATTGTCTGAGTTTTGTCTATTTTCTGGTTAATTCTTATGAGGCTAAGGAAGGACGTGGTTTTTAGTGATGTTTGTGATGTGTTTCTGTGGTGCGTATTTTACTTAGTTCACATATTTATTTTGAGCCAAACCATAATGTTTTTCCTAAACCTAACTACGTTGTTTTGTTGCCTAAAGTACAAAAGGCTAAAATGCATTCTCATGACACACGAAATGTCCTTATGATGTCATGCTATTTAAACGCCTTCCCATGAGATTGGGTTTGGTTTGTGATGCTGTGTGTGAATGCATGCACGTGTGGATGCATGCACATACAGTATGTGGTCACAGCTATTGCGAATTCACATTTGTTTCTAGATGAAGTACACACATTTAGTCAATTTTTCATTGTCAGTGCTTAAGTTCTACCATTCATGAATTGCATTAATATCATTTTCTTGAGTTACTTTGAGTGCTGCTGGTCTTGGGGACCTTTGGGGTTTATTGCAGCTGGCATCCCTCAGGTTACATTACTGTCTCCTTTTGTCCTCGTCAATGTCCCGTTGTTCTATATTTGTTTAATTAGTCAGTATCTTCTGCCCTCCCCACTACCTTCATACACTAAAATACTTTCCATACTGATCTCTGATAATCCTAATCTCTCTAATTGTGTAAACATTTTCAGTCTAAAAGGTGTCTATGAAGCAGTGAGCAGTGTCAAATGCCTACACCTGGATCCTGGACTATACCAAACACCTGCAATAGCAAAGGGGGGTTAGGGGAGAGATGCTTTTTGTTTTTGCAATTAATTTTGCAAGTTTACTTTAAAGTTCTTTTGTTCGTTTTTGTCATCATTAATATTGAGTTAGTAGCAAACTGTCTGTCGAGTGTTTATTTGTAGTTATTGTGTTTAGTCTTTTTGGGGTCAGTTTGCTGTATTTTGAGTTCAGTCCTACTTTGTTGACCTCTTTTAGGGCCCAATTTAGATAATGATCATTTTTGTTTTTATTTAGTTCTGACCTCATTTAACTAAAACTCAACCATAGTTTTCTCTTTCAGCCTTTAGACGAAACTTTTTTGTAGGTTCGCTGGTTGTACAATTTCTTCCGATATGTTCTAAGACTTAGCTGTGTGCAAATCAACATGTTTTTAGTTGCATTTCATAAAAAAATGATGGGTGTGAAATGCTGCAGAAAACGCCACCGCACTCTCCTCTGGATTTTTGGCAGGACACTCAGGTCACGCTGAAACTCAATGTACCCAAGAGGTGAAGTTTCTGCACGGGACTGTCTGGCTACTAATTCCCCGCCTACTCCTATAGTTCTCACTTGGTTTTAAAATGCGTCTTGGGCAATCGGACCACAAGGGGACAGCGCTGAACAACCAGCAAGATGCATTGTGATCCGGGCACTCAAACCACTTGCCGAGGTGGTCTGGGACACATTTAACCACATTTCTTTCGTAGTGTCAACACTAATGCATCCTGATGTGTCCCTGAGAGGGACCTAACAGGAAAATAGGTCATCAAAGCTGCGACTCTCCTTTTGTTCCTCCTTTTTCTCAGCTCCAGTTGGTTCTCAAATTACGTAAGCTGGCTTTGTCCACGATATCTGAACGTTTCGAAAAGCACACAGAGATATATTACTGGTGCGCCAAATATCTTGTCTGGACAACGTAACGGTTTGTATGATATCTAACGAAAAAGTTATTCCTCCTTTTTTGTTTGTTTTTGTACGAATGTCTAGCAACTCGTGTCAATTTACGCTCATTACATGCATACAGTCTTTTCAAAATAAACTTGCGTCTTCCCAGGAAACAACTACAGCACCTTACGTAATAAAACTACTTAGTTAGGTTTAGGAAAAGATCAACTTGGTTAGGATTAGGCAACAAAACTACTTAGGTTTAGATTAAAGCAACAAAGAAGGTGGTGTTACTTAAGTAAGTTACGTAAAAAATAAATCAACGTTGACTTCTGGTTTCACACGGGACACGAACGCCGGTCTCCTGGGTGAAAGTCTAGTATTTTCAGACGCACCCATCCACCCCGACCTCCTCCCTACACGGTGTTTGCCGCTCTTTATATTTACTGGTTGACAATTATGTGGCTTACATACGAATTGATTTTGTGGGATGTACACAAATGAAAGTGCATTACTTATCATAGGTATAGCTACGAACGGTGTATGAGACCAGCCTGGCCTGGAACACGCCAAAGAAATAGACCCAGTCTGTATTGTTTTGATTTTTGATTCTTTTTCTTTCAATTTCCGGCAGACTACGCACGGGAAGTGCATTGCTGCCTCCTGACGCATTTTGGTCTTTGCAGACAGAAATGATGCACGTGTTTATTTGCATATAGAGCGGTGATGTGAGATCACAAGGGGTTACTCGAGACGCATTCTAACGCCAGGTGGTGGACTGACGTACTTAGAGCTGTCCACTTGTGATCAGATCATCCAAGACGTATGTTAATGCCGTTTGTAAACAGGGCCCTAGAGACAGGTAGAGGGAATATATTATCACATATACATATTTAAAGCTCTCTAATATACTCAGACAAGACAGGCCAGATGCTCTAAACTCCCCCTTGGAGTAGCTGCGAGGAGTTTTCAGTTTGAATAATTGCAGAAAAGAGAAGAGATGGGAAAAGCTTGCCAGTGGGATTTGAGCTTGAACTGTGCTCTCACACACACACGCGCGCACACACACACACACACACACACACACACACACACACACACACTGACAACTAACTCGCACTAAAAAGTGCTGTGTCACTGAAGAAGAGCGGTAACGTGCTGCAGTTCTGCTCTGCTCCACTGATCTGATGCTGTTTTGTAGAAATGAACAAAGGCTGACACTTGATCTGTAGTGGAAAAAAAAAAGATTCACCATAGTCTTTATTGCCCCCTTGTGGCCAATGGGCAACTACTTAATTATCTAGATGCCTCCTCACCACAAAACACACACACATACACACACACACACACACACATACACACACAGAGACAGTGCAGACACACTGAGATTGGTAGGCCCGTGACGCCCTGAGGCTCCTCTTGTCTTGTTTGGATTCATTTTACATCTGACGTCAGATGCCATTCCTTAAATTCACAGCCCAGCCGTCAGTGTGTGCGTGCGTGCGTGTGTGTGTGAGAGAGGGAAGATGTTCAACCGGTTTGTCAATCTGAATCTAACATTTTATGCCTAAGCCTACTGTGTAATTTTTTCCTGTTTTTGCAATTTGCTGCAAACACACCTCATTTTCTACTGACGCACACACACTCACACTCACACGCACGCACACACCAGATAAAGGTTAATACCCTGTCCAGGAACTGTCTGGACCTGCATCCTGTAATACCAGCTGCTGCCCTCCAGTCATACTGGGATAAGGAAAAAAACACACGGATATACAGTAGATAGATGGTTACAACGCTGTTCAACACTGTTTATTATCTCTATCCCTCTCTTCCCTCCTCCTTCTCCTCTGTGGGGGTGTGTCATTATTATTTGGTCTACTGTCTCCTCGCATTTCAAAAATTCAGATTTCCTGAACACACCTCGACACACTCGCACACACACCTAGTGCCACAGACGATGCTCTTGTGTAAGCGACAGGTGGATACTGAACATAAGAGGGAGCGCCACTGACGACAGAGGAGAAGAAGAAGCAACACAAGAGAAGAAGACACTTTGGACTTTAACAGTGGCAGTTTTTGGACTCATGAGCGACAGATGGATGACATTATGGGAATGATGGAGAGACTCATGCATATGTACATGCATTCAAACCAGTAAACCTTACACAGACTCTGCACATGCACTTGAAAAGCATCAGGTGAGCAATATTAAAGATTCCTTACTCAAATTGTTAAAATAATCTGCAAACTTTGGACACCAAGAAAGAACTTGATAGTAATTTTAATATGTTTTCTGAAAATGTGAAGAAACCTCTTTTTGTATGCATCATCCACACTCTGTCATAGTTTGTGGATGATGCATACAATAAGATGTTTGATACAAGCAGTTCTTGAAGTGCCTCGACACTGTTTTGTTTCCCTGTTTTGAGTTGAAATATAGAAAGTCAGACTGTGGGAACTTGAGATTTGGGATAACAATAACTTCTTCTGTGTAGCCTCGAGGCTTCAATAGGTGCGGTTTGTTTTTCTGACACACAGAACATATGATAATCCCATCCTAACAGACCAATACAGATATAGTTTCACATGTATGATGAGACATTTTAGGTTTCCTTAAGCAGCACTGTACAGTTGAATTTTTAAATTACACTTGTTTTACCCCAAGAATAAACATGTATTAGTAATATTTGTTTCTCTTGTGTCAGAGTAAACAATGTATCCCCACTAAAAGCTTTAATCTCTTCATCTTAATCCATTTAGTATCAAAGGTTTCAGATAAGTGTAGATCAGATCGGTCTGGCAACAAAACAAAGCAACACTGCGGTGGAGTGAAGAATCAAAATTATTAGATACTATTGCAAAAAGAAAGCAAATGATATGATTGCATCCGTGCATAACTTTTAACCCAATTACTCATGGTACATACTTCAAAGGGCAAACCCTGCATGTCAACATAATTAATGAGGTTTAATTACAGACACTCCTTGTATAACAGTACAATCAGTCATGCACTGTAACATTTACGTGCATAAATGTGCGTGGGTTGTAATATGTATTACTGTGAAGGTTAAAAATAGGCCCTCACAGGAAAGGAACAGTATGTTATAACGAAAGCATCTCATAATTATAATCACCACTGAGCCAACTGCTTTTATATCTGAAAGGACAGTTGAGGATATGATAATACTGTGATTACATGAGAGTTATACAGTAGCTGCTTGGTTTTATTCACTTTTTTTGTATTTTTTTTTAAAAAGGAAGAGAGTAAAGGACTGGGAACTATGTCTTAGCGTATCGACAATCTGAAAAAATGTTATCCAAATTTAAATATTGTTTAAAAAATCTAAATTGCTCATTCATCATGTCTAAAAATATTTAAATAGCACATTTTATTACAGGTAAACTCAATGTGCTATATAATAATATACATACAGCAACAAGTAACATGTACAAATAAACATGCTAAATACAAGAAAGTGCAAATTTCTTAACTTTGTCTCACTAAGTCAAACTTTGAACTTACCATTAGTGATCAAAATAGTAGTTGAAGTGTGTTTTTTATAGCAGTGGGAGGCGATGGGGTGATTTAAGTATGTAATATGTCTGGCTTTGCGTGGATGGGTAAATATTTACATCACGGCTCTGATGACTTATTCACTTATGTATTATTATTATTTTTTAAATATTAAGCAGTGATTAGATTTGTTTAATTTGTATTTATTTGTTAACACGTTTGTTAAAACTAGTGTGACGGGAATTAAGTTTTGACTTGCTGGGAATGAATAGCGTTAACGTTAGTTGATTCAGGACAATGAATTGATTCATGGCACATTTTATAAATAACATACTTTTTAATCTTTGAGCTTGTTTGGGGGGGGGGGAAGGTTTCAAGTATTTTCAAGTCAAAAGACTCAAGTCCAAGTGAAGTCGCAAGTCACTGGTGTTAAAAGTCAGAGTCGAGTTGCAAGTCTTTTCCTGCTTTTGTCAAATCATGTTGATCGTCATCAACTTTGTGACTCAACTCTGACTCAAGTTCAAGTCAATGTTCTGGAGTCCACACCTCTGATGTTCCATGTAGGTCACTCCTGGGCTTCCAGCTTTAGTATGGACTATATGTACTATTGGATAAGTTAAATTATAAAAAGTTTTGGCTGGTATCAAAGCTGCGTTAATCAGATGTTTACACGAACATACATCAAAATTTTATAAGCAAGTAAAAAGCTTCAAAATATCTCAACAACTATCTAGTTGACTAGCTTTAACATTTTAGCTTCTTTAAGCTTGTTGTTTTGGTTTTCCAGCCCACAAATTTGAAGTGTTTTGATACATTTCCAGCACTAAATGGCAAATGTTAAAGTAAGCAACTAGCTGGTGAACATAGTGGAACATTTAGGAGCTAAAAAGACAGATATTTCCCTCAGGAGTTGGTGGAGACCCAAACAGAGCTAAAAGGAGAGTGAATATTGGACTTACATTTGCCTAGTGGACAGAAACACGACTCTAAATGAGTGAATGTTGCTTTCTGTATGCTGGATGTGTAAATAACAGCTGTTTGCTAACAAGTTCTCCATATCAATTTTATATGACTAAAAATAAAAATAAATAAAGATGCTTTATGAATGAGGGTACATAATTGTACACTGAAACAAAGACAAATAAGTCTGTATTTTCTGTCTTCTGGTGCTTTGAATTTGCATATATGAGCCATCATGTAATAAAGTACTTGATCTATTATCTATATTTCATAAGCCTAACGTGACGTGCAGCCTATCAATATCATAAAAGCACCACAAGGAGCAATGACAACCTGTAATTTATGAAGGTGTGAATGCGTTGTGGTGTAACCCAGTCAGCTGCATCCACTCCTGCCCTGCAGTCAATGCGTGAGTGTAGACAAAGCCACAGATAATATTGGACCGTTTTAGTTTACCAGCTGAGGAAAATTTAGGTGTAATCTCACGACAGAAACAATGACGCTGTGATCAGTTTTACAATCTAGAAACACAGCCTGCACGGAAGGGGGGCGATTTCAGAAATTTGGGACGTTGTTGTTGTTCTCACTCACAAAGCTTGAAATGTAATTTGGGACATCCATGAATGAGTGATGGAGAAGTAGCTAACACAAACAACAATGCAAAGCCAAATACACCCAAAATATAACCAGAACAAGAGGAAGATGTGTCATTTCTTGTGAATTTGTGTCACCTTTTGTTCCCAGGAGGATGCATGACCTTTGCTTTGATGGAGGATGGTGGAGATGGACACATCAGTTCCTTCTTGTCATCTGGCTTTCACTGCTGGCCGCCACTCCAACCAAAGGTAAGTTGACGCTTAACTATTAAGGCCAAGATTTAGCCTATTAACCGTCTGCACAAGATATAATTTGTTACCTCAATATAATGAAATCGTTCCAACTCTTTGATTTATTTGTGGGCACGAATTAAATTAATTAGGCTAAATAGGCTAATTTGAGCTGTGCACAAGGCCAAGTCATTGAGTCCAGCCGCCATGTGCCAGCAGTTGTCTTTTGTTGTATGGCTATGGATAGAGACAAAGGGCGGGTCCCTTGTTTGTTTGTTTTTTAAGGTTTTATATCATTGTGTAGCTTCCTAGCTGAACATTCAAATTTTGACAAAGTACATATGTTTTAGCATCAAAATGCTTTTTTCCCCAAACCCTTCTAGAAACGTTTTCCCATGTGACCTGACGTAGGTTTCTGCATGGTGACGCTGCTACATGTGCATTATATAGTCAGTGTATTAATGTCACATACAGTAACTTAGATGTCGGTCGGCATGCTGCCAGTTTTGAGAAGCAGACAGGAATCTAAGCAATGTATTGCTGGGTGGATGCCACATTAGTTCGAAAGTCACACAATAGCACACACTAACTAACCTATCTATGCAGTGGTAGACGAGCAACTCCCGTGGTCTGTGAGGTAAAATGACTGTTTTTGTCAGTGGAGTCTGGTGGCTTTGAAGACTGATGGCGAGGTAAAACTGTGAAAATATTCTAAATATAGGATTTTTTTATTTAGATGGGACTTTTTTTAGGTGACTAAGATATGTATTTCTGCTGCTCCCATCCACAGCTGCTTTACCTTGCCGTCAGACAGCCGTTAAATCGCTCTCTTCAAAGCCACCAGACTACATTCACAAATGCAGTAATTTAACCTCACCGAACGCAGGAGTATAAATACAACCCCACTTAAAAGAAATCCGAACAAACCCTTTCAGTTATTTCCAAACTTGGCACTGCTAACGTTGACGCAGCTAGTGCTGGCGTTCATATTATCCATTTCCTTATTGATTAGCTTATGTAGGTAACCTACGTCACTGCTGATGGCAGAGTTTCCATTTGATAAAAACAGAACAGAATGCAGAAGGATCCACCCTTTAATTAAGCTTTTCTTTGGCTCGGGGATGAGTTATCAAAACATATTTGACAACATTTGCATTGTAATTAGTATTGTTTGTAGGCAATTGGTGTTTCCCATTAATTACTGTAGGTCCGTCACACTTTCATAATGAAACTATTTGGACACTTCTCAAGGGGTGGGGTCCGCGCAGTCTGCCCAGGAAACCCATTCTCACTCTCAAATACCGCTGTTTGGTAAGTGCCCCTCGGCATCGGAAGCCAACGCACAGCGGCATTGACTGATTTAAGCAGTTCTTTGTTCTTTTGCACAGCCAGAGAAAGAAGTCTTTTTGATCAGCTCTGTGCTGCGTCTGTTTCTTGAGCCTAACCATTAAATGGTCATCAGAGAGAAAATGGCACACTGAGGACAAAAGAGACAAGCTTGAACATGTTGATCAAGTTGGCTGTAGATCTTTAAAACAAGTGACTGTATATCCACTGACAGCTGGTGGCAGGCGTTCTTGCAGGCATTATCATGTGAGCTTTCAGAAAGCGATTGTTGGCACTGCTCAATAAACAGAGTGGTGTTTTCCAAAGTTGACAGTGGCATTATCTGCTGCATGCTGTGATGTGTCTAATATTCACTGCATGCCTTTCCAGACGGTTCATCAGAGCTTGGTGTTTGCCATTTGCAGTTTCTTCACTGTCAAGTCAAGTAACTTGCACTGCTCTCCATCTGACACAGAGAAATATCTCACGTACACTGGAAACATTTTCCCTTGTTTTTGGCATCGCAGTGGCAACTGAGAAATACACGGGCTCATCATGCAAAATATCCCGCACAGTCTTTGGTCATAAAACATTCATTGTTATCATCTCAGATTTCAGTGCATCTTCTACACAACATTTGAGTCATGAAACAAAGCACCGTTGAGTTTAACAAAACAGTTGGTGCTGTTGTAGCTGAGTCTGTGTTTAACCGTATGGTACACATACAGTATGAGGCCTCTCTTGCTGCAATTCAGTCAGTTTCTGCTGTAGATGTCACAAAGAATGCATCGATATTGCTTTCACCTTTAGCTAGTTTGGCCTTCTTGTGCATATCTGTGGAAGCATGCTGAGTCATGTCATCCTCTCCTCAATAGACCTTTTTTGCAGCAGACATTTATGTCACAGCAGGAAAAGCACAAGGTGTAATAATTAATAACATTAATGATGGCTGCATTCCACTTGAGGGAGGTTCTGGTATTGTTCATGCTGGTTCACTGGAATAGTTTATCTTCATTAAGGTTATCAGTTTCACCTGTGCTTTTCCTGCTATGACAAGTCAAAATGTCTGCTGTAAAAAGAGACTATTGAGAAATGCCGACGGCATAAAATACAGAAAAGCTTTTGTCGAGTCACCACTGACGGGCTTAGACCACATCTGTTTTGCTCCCTATTCCTAGTCTTTTCTTTTTTGCAGGTTAATCCATATTTGCACGAGCCAAACCATCCGAAAAACAACAGACATTACCAAAATATTTTTTGGGGGCAAGAATGGCGCATTTACGTTATACACAACTGATGTGCATATGGGGGAGATGGTGGAGACCAAAAACAGAGCAAAAAGCGAGAGTGAATATTGGACTTAAATTTACCAGGTGGCCAGAAACACGGCGAATGATAATGTTGCTCCGTATAGGCTGAATGTATAAATAGGCAACTCCACATCAGCTGAAGGTGATAATATGCAGTGTTGTGTTTTTACATTGAAAGTTCTTTGGCTCTTAGGTTTAACTAAACCATTGAGACTACTTCTGCTTCCAGTAAAGCTCTAAGGTGCGATTGAAACTATAAATCTGCATTTCTTTCACCCATTCCAGCATCAGGCCTTTTCCTGGGAGACACTAAGGCAGTATTAAATGGCTGTGAGGACCATTGGACCCTGCAGGACAGGGCCGCCATGCCGCTTCTCTTTCAGATGACTTTGTGTGTCGACATCCGTGTGGTTGCCCCCGGATCCTGGGTGGCCTTCTCTTACAGCTCGGTCCACGCACCCAAGCCCGAGCTGGGCCTGGAGGGAGACGATGAGGCGCTGTATGGGTGGCTGCTAAAGGTCCGACACAGATTTCCTATCCGGCTGTCTCCAACACACTGGCATAGGATTTGTCTGAGGATGGACGTACAACGAAAATCCTTTAGCCTGGAGGTAATACTTGTAGTGTACTAGTATGCTCAGTGGTAGAGGAAGTATTCTGATCCTTTAGTAAAGTAAAAGTAAAAATACCACACTAAGATCAAAAATGTTACTGAGGTAAAAATACAAGTATTATTAGCAAAATGTACTTAATGTATCAAAAATAACATTACAAGTACCTGAAATGCATACTTAAGTTTAGCACTTGAGTAAATGTACTTAGTTACTTTCCACCACTGAGTATGCCATGAGGTCTACACAAAACAAAGTCAAATAGTGTTTGCAAGAATAGATTGTTTACACAACCCAGTAAGTTTATGTTGCGTAGATACCACATATTGTGGGTGGGGTTTGGAATGAAAGACAAAACAATGCACTGTAAAAACAAACTGTTATGACCGGTTCACTGAAGTTCATGCAGTTCATCTCAGCAGATTGTTGATTTACACCGCAGAGTACCATAGTGCCTACATGAAAATAGACACGGTCCTGCTCTAATTAAACCTGTTGATGCTTCTATTGTACTAATCAAAGCTCGTCAAATAATGCTAATTTGACAGCTACCTCTGGCTTTTTCCAGAAAACATGTACTTTTGGGCATTAAGCTAAAGCTAATTGCAACAACTTGAAGGACACCTCCAGTTTATTACAACTTTGGTCTTATTCTTATAGTTTAGGCCATAATTTCTATCAGTTATGATAACATTGTACTCATCAAAAGTATTTTCATCGTCATTATAGAGCCTGAGAGGGCTAGAAACACAATCAGACAGGTTGTAAACGAGCTGGTCAAATTATATTAACCACTTTATTTGGATGTACAGGACGGGTAATACATTTACTCTTTGTCAAATAAGTTTGGCCTACCTGAGTGTTTATTTAAAACCTGTATGATCACCTGAGTGCAACATGTTTCTTGCCCCCTCAAATTAATTTTCAGCAATGTCACCACCTTCCCAGATCTTAGCAATTCACTTGTCAATGTGATACTGGCAGAAATGATGGCCCAAACTAACCAGAACCAGACTTTTAAGCTAGAAAAATAATTTGGTGGCAGTGTGCTCCCAGCAAATCAAACTCCTGAACTCTCTTTATTTGCGATGTTAGCAACACAAGCTGCGTAAATGTTTCAGGTTGATGGGGAAATGGTGGCAGAGAGGAGGGTCATCGCTCAGGCCATCCCCCCCCACGGCTCCCTGTGGCTGGGCTGCCGTCCCAGAGACCGACTCCCAGAAGCCGCGCACGGGGAGGTGGAGTTGTACCTGTTCCGCATGTGGGCGGACCTGGGCGACCATGGCCACTGCGAGGACGGCACTGTGATTGGCTGGAACGCTCAGTACTGGGGTGTGACCCATGCCAGGGCCAGACAGACAGACCCCAGCCTTCAGTGTGCTGGTGAGACAGACATGCATAAGCTGTTCTTTACCTACTTTATCCTGCTTGTAGATGTTGTCCAAGCTGGGATCTTGTGCATGAATGACTTTCCTAACTAATTGCATTTTTTTTAAACTTTTCTATCTTTTTATTATAGAATTCATGATTCATGAATACAAAAGATTAATTCTAGCTAAAACATAGTTCGGCATGTTTATCATTTGTCATATGGAAGTCTTTGAGCATGCATTTTATTCATAAAATTTAACATTTTAAGTGTCTTAATTCCTAACGCTCAGTAGTTTTGCATGTTTTTAGAGCATGTTGGATGTTGAATGTTGCATGTTTTCATGTGTCTTGTAGACCACAGACGGTTGAGACGTGGGGCACGTCCTAACAGAAGCGTAACTAATGGTGTGTATTCACGTGACTTGCACACTTACAGTACATGCACGTTGTGGGTATTTGTCTGAATGTGTGTTTCAATGTGCCTGTAAGTAGAGAAGACAGAAAGAAGTACACACAAAGGGAATAGAATAGTTTTATTGGGCTTTCAAGACTGTGAAATTGTGTTTGTGCTCATCTAAAAATCATAAGAACATTAATAATAGATCATCTTGCAAAACAAATAAAACACTTTTTAATGTTCATTTGGTATTTTATTTGACCTTTATTTCACCAATAAGAATACCAGACATCTAAACCTGATTTTCAAGAAAGTCATAGCTAAAATGATCAGCACAGTTGAGAGTTAGGAAGAAATAGAGGGTGAAATACTTGACCGTAATTTTACCGTAATGCTTCTAATAGACACAACTGTACAAAACGTCAGTGTAACAGATAGATATAGACAACGAGAGGGATCGATTTGAAGGTAGAAGTACACCACATTCTTGAAGTGCTTAATTTACATTCACTGTTTCAGCAACCACAACTGGAGTTGGACGGTCATTCTCAACTTCACTTGGTGAGCAAGACAATAATATCCAATGAAATAATACCTCTAATTATCTCATTAACTGTGCTTCCTTCTCATCACCAGCCAACTTAACAACCTTCTCTCTTTTACCAGAAGTGCCGACAACTACAACTACCTCAAGTCCTGTCATAGCAACATCTGTCACTCAGGTCCCAGGTGAGTGATGCTGACAACAACTGTGTCCCAAGTCGGAAAATTATAAAAAGAACTACTTTTTGAAGTGTCTTAAACCTGTATTCTTTCTAAGTTTATGGTCTCAATCTCTAGTTTTAAGTCTTCTTCAACACAGCATGATGTTCATTTAGTAAATTATGGTCCCATTTAGAGTTAAATAGACCATAAAGCAGGATATGCTTTAGGGCGTGGCTACCTTGTGATTGACAGGTCGCTACCACGGCGTTGTCCGGTCTGGGAGTTGTACGCGTTTTCATCTTACAAATTTATTAAGTTAATTGTAACATTTCAGTTGCCTAAAAATGTCTGGTTGCAAATAACCAAAATGGCAGCAAACAAAAACCCAGATGGCGACGGCCAAAATGCCAACCTCAAGGCTACAAAACGGCAGGCCATTAACCAATGGGTGATGTCATGGTGACAACGTCCATTTTCTTATAGACAGTCTATGGTTGCGTTTAAGATGCTCGCCAGCGGATGGAAGCCAACCCCAGATTCACTCACGTTGTGGAATGATCTTTGTCCGCTTGGTGTTTCGCCTTACTGTGTTTGCGTTTTCTTTCGCCACTGTATCCACCGTTTTCGTAGCTTGGATGCATACTTACGATCTGACAAACGGTCGCTATACGTTTTTTTAGAGGTTGACACCCAGAGACATCAACACAGCAAAATAAGAAAATACAGGCAGAGGACCAGGTCTCTGCTGATGATTATCATATTATTATAACATTATAATATCTGTAAATGATAAAAAAAAGAAAAGAAAATTAAGGATAATTTATATTTGGGCCTACTTTTTATAGTTTTGTCCATTCATTTCTGTTGGTTATTATAACATTATGTCAATAAATGATAAAAAGCAACAGAAATTTAAAGATCATTTCAATTCAAAACCAGAACGATCCTTTAAATGATTTCTTGGAAACTATTATACCTGAATACAATTGAAAACGTGGCTACTGTCTGTATTTTACTTTTAGTTTCAACATCTACTGGTAGCACCACAGTCAACAGTCAAACAGAGCCTCTATCGGTCACAACATCCAATCTCCAGAATTCACCCACTACACCCTCAACAAATGTGACCCCACTAACGACACCAACCACAGCTTCCCGTTCAACAACATCTCACACCACAGTCCTCCCCGTCACTATTGTTCCTGCATCTGACGCCAGCTTGTCCGTTCAGACATCAGCCAGAACCCAAAGTTCTCTAATCATGACTCTGCGTGTCAACCAAACCACGCCTGGAAGAACACTCACGTCGAGTTAGTCAGGCACATTTGCTGCATATTTGTATGGGTGTATAATTAGAGACCTGGTATAACATTGTGTTACTTTTGTAGAGAAAACAATACCTGAACGTAATGCTTTTAAAAATCTGTTTCCTCTATTGTCTTAGGATCCCAAACAGTAAATTGTAACATCAGCCAACTCTGCTCCAATAACAGTAAGAAACATCAACCTTTCGTCCAATCAGAGTGTTTTATTCAGGCATATTTTAGGCCTAACAACTTAATTTCTCTCTGCAGATGTTTACTTTTGGATGCCCATAAGTGTGGATGTCATAGGCGGCAATAAGACTGAACAAGATGTCCACAACCTGGTGAGAGTGACAATCTCTCCTCATCCACTTAGTTGGGTTTCTCCTGTACCTTTCAGTTTCCCACTCCTTCATTGCGTCATGTGCTTAATGGCTTTAAATGTCACCTTGTCACGAACAAGTCTTGCTGGCACAGGATCAGGTTGCAGGAGCAGAACATTCCAACCCAGTGATGCACATGAAATTATTTCACATTTGGAGTCACTGACCTTTTATAACCTGTCCCTCCCTCTGGGTTTCCAGTATTAAAACTGTGCATCCTATGTTTTGTATGTATGTGTTTTGCACTCTGTACTTCAGCACATTGGTTTTAAAGGTGCAGTGTGTAGAATTTGGTAGCATCTAGCGGTGAGGTTGCAGATTGCAACCAACTGAAACTTCTCTCATGTGTCAAGCGTGTAGGAGAACTTTGATGGCTAACGCGAAAACGCAAATGGCTCTATCTAGAGCCAGTGTTCGGTTTGTCCATTCTGGGCTACTGTAGAAACATGGCGGCTGATTCCATGAAGAAGACTCGTTCCGTATATAGATATAAACGGCTCATTCTGAGGTAACAAAAACAAGATTCTTATTTTCAGGTGATTATACGCTAAAGAAAATAAACATTATACTCCATTTCTACCAATAGATCCCCCTAAATGCTACACACTGCTCCTTTAAAATTAAACAATGAATTTATGGATATTTTTGTATTTTATTATATCATTTTAGGATAATGTAGAAGCACTTTTAAATACAGACATCCTTAAGGCTGAACTAGAGGTGAAAATTCTCTTTTCTGATTCCAATCTGGCAATTATTATCAACTAATCAATTAATTGTTCTGTCTGTAAAGTGTAAGAAAATACTGTAGTGAAAAATGCCCATCAGAGTCCAAGTTGACGTCTTCAAATGTCTTGTTTTGTCCAACCAACAGTCTAAAACACAAACGATTGTAGAGGACTAAAGAAATCCACCACATCCTCCCATTGGCTAAGCTGGAACTAGAAAATGTTGTCATTTTTCTCTTATAAAATTACTCAAAATAGTTGCAGATTTATAATAATTTAGTTTAGTTCAGTACAAAGATTCATAGTCACGATTAAGTTCAGTTTTTTTAAGTGATGTCATACTATGGAAGCCCATTTCTGCCAAGAAAAGAAAAAAATAGATTGAACAAAATTTAAAATGTTCACGGTAAATCAACATTTTGACCTACTAAGTCACTTGAGTTTGACTTACCAGGAGCATTTATTATTATCTTTGTTTTCATTTATTATTTATCTTTTTATTTTACTCCAAATAGGGACTAGACTTCCATAAATCACAATAAAGCGACCATATAACTGTTCATATCATCATGACGCTGAAGTGCTGCTTCTGTTCTCAGTACAGTCTTGGATTCAGAGTACCTGAAGTTCAGTCTGTTGGTCTGAACTGTTTCAGTATCTACATAACCACTATTTTTAAGGTTAATTAAGGTTGTGGTGTTCTTTAGCAACCATTAACATTCATTGGATTAGGATTTCTCTTTTGCCTCGGCTGACTCTGTACTCAAGGAAGAACAATAGCATACCTGAGCTGACAATGTCTTTCATTAACTGAATAGCTGAGAATGAATAGCTGAAATCAAAACAAAGACGGCACCGACTTCCCCTGGGGTTGTCTCTTTTTATACAAACAATAACTCATCGGAATGATTTCTTTTATTAACTTAATTTGTCAGCTACTTTCTGGTCCTCTAAGATGAGTTGAACTGCCTGTAAACAGGGCGATGCTTTCTACAAAGTTCATCTGATGTGGATCTGATCTGATATCTGTCCTAATAGTTAAACTGTATGTCCCATCTCCTCCAAACACATTATAAGCATGTGTCTGCTTCTGTCTCTCCATCTTTCACTCAGGTGTCAAATGCATTTAGTTGCCATAGTAACAGAGGTGATGCAGCACGAGTAAACGGCTCTATAGATTTCTGTCAAGGTGGCAGACAACTTCAGGTCAGTCTGTCCCAGAAAGAGGCAACACCCTTTTCAGAATACAATATCTCCTACAATGCAGGCAGACGATTTCAACTTATCTCTCTCTCTTGTTGCAGGCAGTGCAGGTGAACTGCAGTGCAAAAAGTAACATAAGGTAACATCATGTCAGTTTTTTTGTTAGCTTCTATATGTACTTCAGATTTCCCCTCCTCACGGTGGTGTTGATGCTTTGTTTCCAGTCAAACGACGTGCGAGGTGCTGTTGCAGCTCAGACGCGCTGTCTCAGCGTGTGAGGTGCAGCGTGCTGGAGTCTCTGCACTGCAGCAAGCCGGAGACCAACAAATACAAGCCAGAATCATTGGAGATGTGGAGAGAGTCGGTGAGTGTTGTTCAATCAGTCAATTCACCTGATGATCATACACAAAAAGACACACATTACAGTTTAAAGACCCATTTTGTCATCTTTTGAACATATAAATTACAGATATATCCACATATGCAATTAAACATGTTGTGTTTCTCAACTGATCATAATTAAAATGATAAGCCTGCGTTTAGATATGTAAAGAATCTAAAACGTTAAATTAGTTTAAGTTTTAAATAGGGCTGTCAATCGATTAAAATAGTTAATCATGATTAATCGCAAATGAATTGCACATTTTTTTTATCTGTTCAAAATGTACCTTAAAGGGAGATTTGTCAAGTATTTAATACTCTTATCAACATGGGAGTGGGCACATATGCAAATGTATGTATATATTTATTATTAGAACTCAATAAACACAAAACAATGACAAATATTTTCCAGGAACCCTCACAGGTACTGCATTTAGCATAAACAAATATTCTCAAATCATAACATGGCAAACTGCAGCCCAACAGGCAACAACAGCTGTCAGTGTGTCAGCGTGCTGACTTGACTATAACTTGCCCTAAAATTGCATGTGATTATCATAAAGTGGGCATGTCTGTAAAGGGGAGACTCGTGGGTACCCATCTGAGAAACATACAGTGCAAACCATGGCCTAAACAAAGAAATCTTCAGTGTACTTCAGTGGTGTATAGGCTATATGTGTTTCTGTGAAGGAAATGCCATCTCATGATGACGCCCTGCAGTTGAATGAATGGGCGTGTTTACAGTGGAATCTACACGGCCTGTCAGGAAACAGTAGGGACGCTAAGTTCCCAGCTGGAACTTTGTTGGGAACTAGCTGGGATCCTGCCAGTACTAGGCTGGGAGGCTAAATGGTCTGGCTGTGTCTGTATCTATATCTGTATAGTTTTTGCAAACATACAAAACGCACCCACGCTTGTACATCTACACACATGCAAAACACCAACAGGAATACACACGCATATTGTTCACAGATGCACACATATTTAATAAGTTTAAATGTTTGTTTCCAAAAATGTTAAAATGGCCCTCGCAAAGACAGAAGTACAAGACCACAAAAACACAGAAAATTAGTTTTTCTTTCCTTGTGAGGACCCTCATCGACATGATTCATTCCCCTTGCCCCAGACCATGACTCATAACTACAAGCCTAACCGTAACATAAACCCTGAAAAGCACACAGTATTACAGTGTATTTAGCTTACTCATGTTGATTTTTTTTCACAGCAGGGCGAGATTTTTGTGGGGATATGGCGCCTTCCAGTGGCGGGTTTGTGAGGTGCACATCCACATCCTCCCTGGAAGATATCTGTGGAGCAAACAGACCCCACAGGCTTACATGGTGAGAAATACCTTCTGTTCTTCTGATGGAGTGTGAATATCTGTATACACGCACACTCTGTATCTTATCAGTGTTTCTTCATGTAGCTCCCTCATAGATCCCAACTCCAACCCAACTCCACCACGTAACACAGAATCCTGCAGCAGTGCCAGTGAGTATCACAAACACAGACTCCCATTATATGGAAGCAGAATTCACTTGCTTCTGCTGCTGTAACCGTGTTTTTTTGTGTATCAGGAGAAGCGCCTCGCTTTTGTGACTGCAGCGCTTTCTGTACTTCTACAAGTAAGAAAACAGTCTTCCTACCTATCTGCATGTATTTGTACTGCAAGTGTGTACTTTGACTGTATGGGATGTTATACAAACTTTAAAGGAACAGTCTGACATTTTTGGGAAATACGCTTATTGGCTTTTTCTCCCAGATTTAGATGCGAAGGTTGATACCAGACTTATGCTGCCGTCAAATTAAACTTGTAGCTCGTGGTTACAACATGGGTAGTCGTGTACACAATATGCTTGGCATCCAAGTGGTTAAGTTGTTAGAACACCGTTGCTAGGCAACGGAAGTATTAACGTTACTGTTGGCGTCTAGCTACAGAGGCTAACAATTTAGCAAGCTAACAAGCGGGTAATGCAATGCAGGAAATCAACTTTTTATCAATATTTCCCTCAGAAATATTATACAATGACGAAGAAAAACTTTTGGGCTACAACTAAAATTACAACTTATTATGCCCCCAAAAACTTCCATGGCCTCAACAAACACGTCACAAGTTGTAAACTCTGAGTTTTAGAGGTGCTGCTCGGTAGATATTTTGTTTTTACTTTTGTACAGAACCAGGCTAGCTGTTTCCCCCTGTTTCCAGTCTTTGTGCTAAGCTAACCGTCTCCTAGCTGTAGCTGCATATTTCATTGACAGACATGGGAATAATATCGATCTTCTCTCTGCAAGAAAGTGAACAAGTGTATTTCCCAAAATATTGAACTCTTTTAACTGAAACATACAAGTTTCACTTCTTTGTTAGAAGTATGTCCTAAACTGCCCCTGACAACTTTTCCTTTTGTTATTTTTCCTCTTCAGGTCAGTTTTTTGCCACAACAATCAATATTAACAATTCCTCTGTTAATGTTAGCGTCCTACAAGGATTGGTATGTACAGCACAGTATGATTTAACAATACTTATCATATATACATGCTATGTACTGACTTTCTGCCCTTATTTAACAGTTGTCTGGAGCTAATGTAATCCGTGCGTGTAACACAATGTCAGGGTAAGTCTCTATGGAATCACTTTCAGTTCATACATGTTGGGAAGTTATTGAACAGTTTACCTTAATACTGAATGTGAAAGGGTTTTTGGTGGTGATAATTCACACATTTCTCTGTTTCCAGGTCAGTTTGCAGAGATATTTTAAGGCGCTACCAGGTAAATCTGACTGCAGATAATAAGTTGGCACCAACTCAAAACTTTCTACTCACATCGATCTACAGCTGTTAATCATACCTCATCTATTTTTTTTTTCTTTATCCAGCGGGTTCATCTGGAATGCCATGGGACACAACAGAGGTAGATATGTTTCTTTCTGTTGTCTTTTACATTATCTTATCTGTATATAAAGAAGAGTTTCTCAGTCAAACCATGCTCAAAACACATATTTATAACACAATTCCTATGCCCATTAAGAAAGAGAAAGTACAAAGACTGATACAGAAAATCATGACCTTTCAATACAGGATATTGCACCACTGATGATAATATATTGATGATAAATATCAGTATCTGAAGGGGGATTGTTTTTTAACCTCTTTCACTGCTTGTCTCCAGGTTATACAGCTGCGTGGTGACACTGGAGATGTCTGGACCAGTCAATGGTTGCTCCCTGAGTAAATTTGTGCAACAACTCATCGACAGCAACAGTGGAATAACAACCAAACGCCCACTGACACGCATGGGTTAGTCTGCAGCTTTGTGTTTTTTTTCCTATGAAACCTCTATTATATATAAACATCTGTTGTGTAAACTTATTATTGACGGTGTGTCCTCAGTGGTGTGTGGTCCTCCTGGTTTGAATGTCACTACTCTGTTGGCATCCAACCTGACCTGGGTTGACGGTGACCAACAGACCTCTGATGTGTGCCAACCTGACCCCACTCTGCTTCAATGGTAAATTAATAAAATATTCCCATGGTGCTGGCTTTTTGTGTATAGAAATTCTAGGGAATACAGGAATTTGCATACTGAACTGTTTAATTATGAGTGAGGCTGAGGGGAGATGTAAATCACAAAACAAAGTAGCTGCTAGTATGCATGCAACAACAGATGGATGTTACCTAACATTGTAAGCAGCATATCTGTAGTCTGCAGAATCAAAATTCCATACAGGACTCACAACAAATAAACTGAACACAACTACAGTTGAACACAAATACATTGACTGACTGAAGGATACATTTTACTGTTTACTGACTGATACATTAAACTATTCTTGAGAAAAATCGCTTCTTGGTTCATTGAGGATCTCTAAAACGTAAGGCACTGGCCTCATACAAAAAAAGTTAAAGGATAACTTCAGTATTTTTCAATCTTAACCCTTTTTTCCCATGTTTTTGAGTCTAAGTGACTTATAGGGACAACAATATTTTGAATTGGTCCAGTATTGAAGGATAGTGCTGTAGATGGCAGCTCCTAATGGGCTGCAATGTAATGTAAAAGGACCCTACAGAGAAATAAAATATTTTTCTTACCTTTTGCTTGATCCGGTCTGTTTGTTATTGTGTCCATGTCCCATTCAAGGACAAGTCTCGTTGTGAAATCTGAATATCTGTATAATATGGCTCAATAAATACCATCAAATTCAAAGACCTCATCCACATTGTGGAAATCATCTAAATATTCAGCCATGACATTGAAAATCTTTTAGATAACACAAAGCTACGCTTTCTGTACTCCAACACAACAAACACTCGCGTTTCCACCATGGATGTATTCCTCTATTCCACCGTTGTCTTCCGGCAACGCGCCACCTAGACAGATTTCAGAACGACACTTCTCCTTGAGTGAGACTCTTTCTATAATGTCAGACACTTATAATAACAATCATGGCAAAAACAAGCACTATGAGTGGATGTGAATGACGGCGCCAGCTTGCCCCAATAGCACCATATTACAGCCTGTGAGTAGCTGCCATCTATGGAGCTCTCCCTAAATACTGGACCAATTTCACAAACTGTTGTCGCTATTAATCAGTTAGACACAAAAACATGGGAATATGGGGTCCAGGCTGAAAAATACTGAAGTTACCCTTTAATAAAGTATTTCAGTTGACATAATATTTTGCTTTGTGTTTTTTTTCAGTGAGGCAAATGAGAGCCTTGCTGTACTTCTGACTGACGGCTGCCCTCCGGAGCCAACGCAGCCTTCCAATCTGACCAACAGCAACATCACTACAACTCCCGAAGCCTCAACACCATCTGTGACCAACAGCACTACCAATCACACAACAGTGCACAACACAACTACAGATGACAGCAATAGGAACTTAAACAACGGCACAATTACAACAAGTAACACAACAGCAAGCACAAATATCACCACGACTACTGTATCTCAAAACCAAACAGTCACAGACTTCATAGCCGGTGCAGCTCCTAATAACACAATGTCTACCACTGCTGGACAAGTTAATGTAACTCTCAATGCAACGACAAGTAACACAACAACAAGCACAAATATCACCACGACTACTGTATCTCAAAACCAAACAGTCACAGACTTCATAGCCGGTGCAGCTCCTAATAACATAATGTCTACCACTGCTGGACAAGTTAATGTAACTCTCAATGCAACGACATCCACAAACAACTCAACTGCGGACAATGTGACGACAGTTTTCGACAACGCCACTGAACCGACAGCAGCTCCACTGAGCAACCAGACTGGAAATCACACCACAGCGAGTGTGACCCACAACGTAACAACAACCAATGGGACTGACAACTTCACCACAGCTGCCACCGGCGTCAGTCTCAATCAAACTGCAGGAATCGGCTTCAATGTGAGCTCAACCGCAAGCAGTTTGACCACGGATTTCAACCCGACAACCAACGAACCAGGAGTCAATTTTACAACTACAGAAACTCTCCAAACCACCACGCTCACCAGCACAACCACAACAGCACCTGGTATGTATGGTTGAGGATTCAACATTTAGCCATAAATAAAGCTTCTCAGTATGTTGGATCAAATTGGCTTGATAAGCTTGGAAGAGATGAAGGAGATGAACTGTGCAGGCCATGGAGTAATAAAGGCATCATAACAATAGATTTATTCAGGCTGTATTCATATACCGTTCGTAGCTATACCTACTAAAAATAATGCACTGCATTTCGCATAGATCCCACAAAATCAATTCTGTTCAGCTCCCTCTTCGCCACAACGGTTCGGTACAGCACCCGCATAACTGCTGATGCCGCACCAAACCGCCTGTCCATCTTCTGCTCCATTTTACCCATATCCGTGAACAAGACCATGAGACACTTAAACTCCCTTGCCTGGGGCAGTGACTCACTGCCAACCCGGAGGGCGCAATCCACCATTTTTATTTAAACATTGATTTATTTGTCACATAACTTCTGTACTTGAGTTACGCCACGTCTGTAGTTGTTTTTTTTAAACTAAACCACAATCTTTTCCTAAACCTAACCAAGTAGTTTTGTAGCCTAAACATAACTTAGTTGTCTCCCGTGAAGATGGAAGTTTATTTTGAAAAGACAGCACACATGTAACGAGCAGAAATTGACACATTCGAGCTGGACATTCGTAGGAAAACGCACAGAAAATTGAGAAATAAACTTTTCATAAGATATCATATGAGGATACGTAGATTTATTACTGGTATAGTTCCTTAATAATCCATATGGATATAATGCTTTTCTGTGTTGCAGAATAGGAGGACTTTTTGATCAAAGCCTTAACTATTAAACTTTATCCTTTGCTATATTGATCTATTTTATCATATAATGACTACCATACATGACTAATTGATTCATATGACATGGTACAGGAACTACCTCCACAACCACCTCAGCGACAACTGTAAGCCAAGAGGTCCTGGAAGAAAAAGCAGATGAGCTGCTGAATCAAACGCAGGATGTGTCTCAGATCCGCGGCCCTGAGGTGAAGCTACTGAACTATTAAAGTATACACTAGTAGAAAAAAATATCAGCATAAAACAGTGACTTTGTGGAATACTTTAAAGCAAACTTCATCATTTGATCGATGTTGCAGATGAGACGGTTGTTGGTGAACATAGAGAACCTTCTGGAAGGCCCCACTATCTCTGAGGCAGTGGCACAAAAGATCATCAATGTAATCAGCAACCTGATGGAGGCCAACTCACTGGTCCTTGCTATAACTGCTACCAGGTACAACTCACTCAACCCTCAGCCACATGGACACACGTTTTCACAAACATTTGTTTTTTCTAAAAAATGTTTGTGTTCTGTCCTGTTTACAGTCTGATTCAACTGGTAGATGAGGTGGGTATTAAGGTGGTTGTCGCTAGTGAAAAAGTGATCCTCTCTGCAAAGTTGCTGGTTCTGGCAGTGAAGGAAGTCGATGGGACCAACTTTCCGACATCATCTATTGACATCCTCAACACCGATAATGTCCAGGTAGATTTCAATTTAGCCATCTGGTTTCACTGCCCAATGGGCCTCATGCAAGAACCCTTGCGAACAGATTAGTTATTATTTGGCACGTACAAGTGATTTAAAGGTGCAATGTGCAGAATTTGGCGGCATCTAGCGGTGAGGTTGCAGATTGCAACCAACTGAAACTTACCCCGTGTGCCAAGCGTGTAGGAGAACTACGATGGCCGACTATCTAGAGCCAACTATTGGTTTGTCTGTTCTGGGCTACCATAGAACATGGCTGCTCCCAATCTCGCATTTAGCA
Organism: Sebastiscus albofasciatus; assembly: GCA_916701655.1. NCBI lineage: Eukaryota > Metazoa > Chordata > Actinopteri > Perciformes > Sebastidae > Sebastiscus > Sebastiscus albofasciatus. The sequence goes on along the minus strand of CAKAOI010048875.1, from coordinate 34,630 downwards.
CCTTTAATACAAAATGTATATTCTGCTCATCATATCATCATTCTTCATTTTTCTTTTACTATTTGGTAAAATGTTTTTGAATGAAACTCTCCCACAAACGGAGGGAACAGGTTTTTAGGGATATTGATTATGTAAATGAATGATAAAATCTCATGGACGAGGCACCCACTCATGAACAAGTGGCATTCATCATGTTGAAACGAGTGATTAAAGTTAAAGTTTGTACAGTTCAGAGTTTGGTCAATCCCCTTTGGAAAACGTGTATGAGCAAAACTCCCAGAAAAAAAGTAAAAGCGCTTTTTGCATGAGCCCCAATGTTTTCAAATGTGACATAAAGTGACTTTAATCAGATGAGGGGACACAACTGAAAAGAGGAAACTTTTCCATTAACCATTTGTTAACTTTTTCTGTGCCCAGCTCCGTGGCCGCAGCAGATCCCGGTTCAGGAGGTCAGGGTCTGCTATGGGGTCTGTGTTCCTGCCCTCCTCCCTCACCACGGGGCTCAGTCCTGAGCAGCAGCAGCAGGCCAACAGGGTCCAGTTCAACTACTACGCCAAACCTGTCCTCTTCCAGGTACTTTTGCATCATCTCATTGCCTCATCGTCATCTCTTACTGATTTTTTTCACAGAATTTGGACGTAGTTATTGGTGCATTTAATGATTTATAAGCAGCATTTTTAACTGTTCTCAGTTAAGTCCAACATTTGTTTTTAATTCTGAGCCAGGTGGGGTTCAATAGAAAACGAAACAGCTGTGACATGTTTGTGTTTTTTTGCAGGATGCAACATTAGGTGACCGAACCCTTATCAGTCCAGTCCTGTCAGCCAGCGTGGCCAATCTGTCAATAAGCAACCTGACTGAGAACATTCAGTTTACCATCCGAAACATCAACCCCATAACTGTGAGTGTGCACACACACATAAAAATCATTATTTTCTCATGATCACATTCATCCAGAAAGGAATCACACATAACACAAAGGCCCAGCCTGGTGTAGGAGACAAGGTTGACATGACACAATTAATTGCAATGCAATAGTCAGACAAAAAACTCAAAATAAATGGTTAAAAATCAGTGTTGAAAGATGACTCTAAGTTCCTCTGTGACGCTTTTCCTCTTCTAATTCTTTCGCAGGTAAACTACAACGCCTCCTGTGCATTTTGGGACTTCACCCACAATGGTGAGTGTGTGCACACCAGATCGAGTTGGTTAAGTTGGTTAAATTTCCACACTTATTAATGTCCCTGTTTGTTCTCTTGTTCGGGAGGTGGAGGAGGCTGGAGGTCTGACGGCTGCTTTCTTGTCAAAACCACACCGGAGGAAACAACCTGCAGCTGCAACCATCTCACATCCTTTGCAATTCTGCTGGTTCGTGTGTATATTTGTTTAAACGTGTGTCATATATTGACAATAAGAGCTTCACATCACAATTACAACATGTATAGGGAATTAAGTGAACAACAAAAATGACCAGTTAAAGAGGCAACAAAAGTGATTTGACTCTGTCTTTTTGTAAATGGTTAAAGTGAGAAATGTTAAAGCTTAAAGCCTGCTGTTGTACAATGTGCATTCACTGTATATTTGTGTGTCTTGAATACAGGATTTGTCCAGAGAGGAGATTGACCCAAGGCATGCACAGATTCTTACTTTCATCACCTACATCGGCTGTGGAATCTCTTCCATTTTCCTCGCTGTCACCTTACTGACATATCTTTTGTTTAAGTAAGAATCTATGTCTTTGCCAAGACTACTTGAATCTGAGCTTTATGTCAAAGCTAAAAAAGTACAAGTATCCTAACAAACTCTTTCTCTGCAGTAAACTGCTGCGGGATATTCCGGCCAAGATCCTGGTTCAGCTCTGCACGTCCCTCCTCCTCCTCAACATGGTGTTCCTGGTGGACGGCTGGCTGGCGCTCTACCCGGCGGTCGGCCTGTGCATTAGCACCGCCTTTTTCCTGCACTACTTCCTGTTGACAACATTCACCTGGGCGGGGCTTGAGGCCCTGCACATGTACCTGAGCATCGTCCGGGTGTTCACTCCCTACCTCAGCAGATACATGCTCAAGATGTCCCTGATAGGCTGGGGTGGGTAACGCTCCTAAACTTCAAAATGTTTTTAATTGGACATACTGAGATGGTTCTGCTGATTAACATCCTGGTCTTTGCAGGCGTTCCTCTAATCGTGGTGACCATTATAATAGCAGTGGACAAAGACAACTATGGTCTGGTCACATATGGAAGATTCACAAATGGCACTTCAAATGACTTGTAAGTTACGCCTAAATCTTAATAACCTCTTGTAAGTACAGATTCACGTTTCACATAGATTTGTGTTTTTTCTGTTGTAGTTTGTTTTTTTAACCTACTGCTAACCTACTTGACCACCAAGAAATCTTGCAACCCCCTAGTAGGCACGAACAACCACCTAAAAGACAGCAAGCATGCATTATTTTTGGTTGTTAAATATGTTTTTCTGTCTCCCCCTGTAGCTGTTGGCTGCGTAATGACATCGCCTTCTATGTGGGCGTGGTGGCCTACTTCCTTCTGATGTTTGTTCTGTGCGTGGTGGTCTTCATCGTCGTTATGGTCCAGCTGGCCCGGATCAAGAAGCAGAACCCCCAGAACCAGGCCCCCAACAGGGGAGTGATGACGGATATGCGCAGCATCGCTGGCCTCATCGTCCTGCTCGGCCTCACCTGGGGGTTCGCCCTGTTCGCCTGGGGACCCCTCTACTTACCCTTCGTTTACCTTTTCTCTATATTCAACTCTCTACAAGGTGAGACTCGCATAAATGTACTAGTTTTCTACTCCACATTGTAGAGAACTTGACTCTTTTTCTGATAAAACTGGGTTTATCCTTGTTAGCCAAACTAGAATATGCTAATGTATCCCATGAGTGAATTTTTATTTCCATTTCATTTGTCCTGTACAGGATTCTTTGTCTTTGTTTTCCACTGTGCTGTGAAGGAGAGTGTCCGCAGGGAGTGGAGAATTAATCTTTGCTGCGGGAAACTGCGCCTGTCGGAGAACTCAGGTGGGCACCTAACTGTATTCCCAGAAAAAAATCAGAATTTCCGATTAAAGTAGTATATTTCTGAGAAAAAAACTTGGATATTCTCTGAAATTAAAGTGGCAAATTTACAAGTAAAACGTATAGAGTCATAAATTTCCGAGTGCAAAACCGTTAATATAGTGAAGTTTTTTTTGTTAAGGAACCACTTTGCTTCACTTTGCAAGGTTGTATCAACCTCATCACACCAAATATGCCACCGTTGAAAATCCCTACACAGCTGCTCAGTGCAAAATATATTATATTTTAGCGGACTCGCCATCCATCCATTCATTCTCATCAAAGTAATCCAGTAGGAGTTGTCTGTACATCCACGGGTACAGTGCAAACAAGAACTGGTAATAACTAATTCGGCATGACTTTTAATGGTCCCAATTTGCCAAAATGTAGACTAATATAGGTTAAAATAAACAGAGCTGAAGTTGTAGCTCACAGCCTAACTGAAGCAGCATTATGGGAAATGTAGTTTGAGAATCTAGAGCATGATTATCTACCAAATAGAAGTAAGACAGAAAAATAATAGCAGACAAATCCAGTAATGTGAACTGCTTTTATGCAAATGTTAATGAATATTAACATTATGAATTAAACAAACTGACACAAGGTTTGACATATACACCTTTCTGCAGAATGGAGTCGGACGGCCACCCAGAGAAACAGGCCTTTGTCTAGTATCACAGCAGCCTCCCCGGTTCCCCAGTTCACCTCCCGAAGCATCTCCGTCGCCAGCGATAGCACCAATAGCAGTGGTATGTTCACAGTCTGATCTGCATTTTTATACAATTTTATCCTATATAGAATTATTTTATTATAATATATTATGTGTTGGTCCCCCACAGAATCTGTGTTTGCGGACAGCGGGATATCTGATGGCTCCCACGGCGACTCTCCCATCAACGAGATTCACAGACAAAATCTGATACTGTGAGGCGAAGGCCTGACGACTGCGTTAAGTGTCCATTTGTGGTTACAATAATTATCTACTCTAAGAGAGGCGAGAGGACACGGCCAGAGATAACTGATCTCCTGAGCAAACAAAGAAACTAATCACAGCAGTGGATGCTCACAGAAATCCTCAGTGTTCCACAAGATGAATGTTTACAGGTGTAATGAAGGACAGAAGAAGTGAGACTGAAATACCTTTAGCGAGGATGATTCTGATTATAGCTTGAATGCAACAAGTGTGACTTGATGCCTTTTCTACATTTAACAGTAGAACATATGAATATAGAAATAATGCAAGACGCTTGTTAGCAGTGGGAGGAGAACAGTAGGTGTGTTTCTGACTGAATAATTTAATTATTTCAGTGTTACAGCTGTGACTTAGTGTTCATGCACACCGTATAGCTTGTTTCAAAGCTATTAGAGGTATTACTGCAATCAATAACTATGATGGTAACATTATTTATAGTCTGTGAAAAAAGCTTATGGCATGATAAAGATACAAACTTGCATTTAATTATTAGCGTAGAAGAAACGCTGTCAACATTGTATAGATTATTGTGATTTTTTTTTGTTGGTATATTTATTTTTTTTGAAAAGATATTTCCAGTGTGTTTGCAATGCTCCACTGCCCGTTGCCTCTATATTTTCAGCCGATTAGGCTGTTATCAGTCCATTAAACGGGGTTGTAATCAGTGGTTATTATAGAGCTACACCCACTAGTAGGTCTTGTCATAGACATGGGTCTATCATCATTATTTTTATTAAAAGGAAAAAGTGCACACGCCAGAACTCTACTGCTTGATCTTAATACAAAAACATGGAATTAATTGATAAAAAAATTTATCATAAACATCTTTGTAAGAGGATTTGTGGGTAATGGCGGTTCTTGACCATTTCAAATAGGGGGGCCAGGCTGGGGCCACATGCCAGGCTTAATATTATTGCCCCCTCCTTTAGAACTGTCATTGTTAGAGGGTGTATTGCCCCTTTAATGTGAGATATTGCTGTGTTTTCTGACAGTAAGTAGACTTGTTAGATTGTTTATATATTATATTAAAGATTATTTTATTAAACGTAAAAGACTTGAAGTGTGGTCATGCAGTGTACTGGAGCATGATTAAGAGTGAGGACACATATTGCTAAAAGTCCCTGTGCAAGAAGATGTGCATAAAAGAGGAAATAATAAAACCTCTACTCATCACCTGTCCAGTTTGTCTTTTTTGAGCCAGAGAGTTTCACATCTACTCTGACATCTCTACATCTTTAATCAAACCTGTTCAACGCAAACCCACCAATTATGATCCCGGCAGACTCCCCCTCTCATCACCGCCTTGTGTAACCTTCAGCAGAGCGCCTCACGCCCACCCAGCGCCGGTTCAATCACAGCCGGCGAAGGCCGGCCCCGCAGGCTGGCAGCAGTTGGCTATTAAAAGTTTTACATGAGTTCAAGTCTCGGAGCAGCGTGACCTCTAACGTGAACCAAATAAGAGAGCACGCTGTGTGAATAATGGAGAGGCAGAGAGGTCAAGCAGATGAGAAAAATCCTGCAACTTTTTGATTTTTTTTGAAATAATAATCAGTGTGACTATTGTTGTTAACCCTGATGTTCTTTAACAGCACAACAAAAATGTACTGAACATTGTTTTATCAGCTAGATACAGCGCTTCATAACTTTTTATTTCATTTTATGAGAATAGCATAACATACTGTACATTTTGTTGTCAGATTTGTTCATGTGTAGCAAATATAAAGCATATAAAATCTGAAATATTTCCTTGTTTGGTGCAATGGATATATCTGTATTTTATTAAATCCATCCAATGTGCAAGTTAAGTTTGTTGCAAAAGGAAGGGTTATTACTTCAATTTAAACATGACTTATTACTGCTACTAGCCCACATGTTGGTCAGAAGGAAAGTAAACAAATATTTTAAGGAAAACATTCACAGGTTGATTTTGCTATTATTATTATTATTATTATTATTTATTTTACTTGCTTTTCTTTTCTTTATTTCTTTTATTTACCCAGCTGAGCTGGTAGCTAATTGACCTAAATCAAATGCACCCACTATGTCATGTGACCAACAGGTGCATGCTGGGTGCTAAATACATTGCTAACTCCATCACTGAGGAAAGTTTACCTTCAGTGTGAGGAACTTTCTGCTGTTTTGGACTCTACAAAATGTCACTGCAGAGCTTCATTCAGCTCAACATGTAGGTGAAAACTTTGAGGAGTAGGACACAGTGACTGAATGCACTAGTTATACTGGGACAGATAGAGGCTAAATTGACTAGTTTTATACTATGCTTTGAGAAGTTCAACGTGGAACAGATTGAGGAGGACTTGATGCACAAGACTCACAGAATGACATGTGAGTACAACAACACACTGCACTGACTGTGACGGTTGTAGGGTTGTAAGAGTACCGTGGTATTAAAATTAACGGTTATCTTACTGTTTGCATTTTGTTTTATAACTTATGGTATTGAAAAAAAATGAGTGTGAGTGAGTTAAAGGTACAGACAGGAGCACTGTGGCTGCACTGTCCCACACCTACAGCAGATAGGCCTTCAGTGTTAATTGTTGAAAGCTCACAGCTGATATTATTTTTCATTTGTAGTTATTTTAACATGCTATAGTGCTGCTAACATGTAAACTAACTAATTTCTAATTTTGTTTATTATTATAATTATGTTCCATTCCTCAGTCATTGTAACTGATAATAATAATAATAATAATAATAATAATAATAATAATACCATGATATTGTCATATTTTCTTTATCTTTTTTTCTGTGTGATATTTTCTAAGACATCAGGAGGAGGTTATTGTACCCTGAAAATCTCATACCTTGAAGAGTTATGTGCCAATGTGTAGGCTACACTACACCTTGTGTAAAACCTGTACAGTCTCTTTTTGCTTGAATATGTGTGTTTGTGGCTGCAGCCACTGTGAAGTTTTTATTGTCTGTCTTGGGGATGTTTTATTCTGCTGTTGATTCTATAAAAAAGGCCCCCGCCGTGGTGTCGACAGCTCTTTTTATTTAGGCCTGTCAGGCATTTTTGTTGAATATTTGTCCTCTTTTCTGAAGCTACACTGAGGAAGATGATTCCATAAATGGAAATTATTGTTTGGTTTGGACATCAGGGCTCTGTGGTGTGATGAGTATACACACTTTGACATTTTATTGCACATTTTGTAGCCTAAATGTGTCCTTTTAAATTAACAGGTCTATCATATATCATCATATACATATTTTTCTAAAATGTATTTAAAGTAGCTGTAATTTTTACTTCTTTTATATTCTAGTTCTCTGATTTTTACACATACAGCAGTGATATGTGGGAACCCAAACAATGAATATACAGTGTCTAAAGATACTGTATTGTTCTGTTTTCCATTAGATGTCTTTTATATGTGCTGGTTCCTCCTCACCTGTGCACATACAGTATGTATATGGAAGTCAAAACCGATATGGCTTTGATTCTCACAATATCTTACAGATGTTACTGGTTTTAAATATGACAAGCAACGTAAGATTACTGGTTAATTTAAGTCAATTTTAAACTATACTCTTGGCCACAGTATTTGATTTTACTTTGATAGTTTTAGGAAATCAAACCTATGTAAGCATCTTAACTGGATGTGGTCTATACTCTTTAGTTGTATCTATACTATTTTGAGGCAGTTGTCTGTTTATGTTGTTTTTATTTATTGTCATAGCAATGGTTTTATGCTGCCCTATTCAGATTTCGATCTCACAGAGACTTTTAATCGGTTAAAGGAAAATGAAACCCCTGGGTTAAATATGTCAGCATTACAGGCATCTAATACAACCTGTCTTCTATGAATAATGACATTATTATTCATTCATTCATTATCCATAACCACCTGTCCTATTCAGGGTCGCGGGGTGGGCTGGAGCCGATCCCATGACATTATTAACAGGAGGATAATTTGTCTTAAATACTGTATACTCTGCATGCTCACACATCTTCCACCAGATGTCAGTGTAAACCCACACCTTTTTAAATCCCATCACAGTAACTCATATTAATACAGACTGAGCAGAGGACTTTTTAACAAGAAAAACTACTCAATCCTGCTTCTCTTAATTGGTGGTTACTGCCACCAAATATGATAAGATAGTATCGCTAAAATTTAAAAAATGCAGTTGTTATAAGCAGAAAAATACCCAAAACAACTGATTCACATAATCCGTAATCCTAATTTCCTTGTAGATTATTCATATATGCACGTGAATCATTTTCCTGTCAGATTCACGGCTTCTTGAGATGCAGATGAAATGTGTCTGCTTCACTTGACTCATTTTCTTGCAGATCTTACTAACTAATCACACATCAGTCAAGGGGGAAGCTGCTTTTTTTTTCCTTGTCTGGAATGTTAATTAGTTTTGAAGGTTAACTTTTAGTGCGGCTGTGCAAGTGTGGCCTCTGTGCTTTTATCACCTCACTATAACGACGGATGTGTGGGAAGGGTGAGGTGAGGGAGAAAGAATGCACAGACGCATCAAAATTGATTAACGTTTTATTTCTAAATGGACGCTTTACGGCTCATCTCAGGGCGTGGGAAAACATACATGAGTGTCGCCCCCCCTACTCTGAAAGAGCAAAACTGTGCTGTGACATTTGTGCTCCGTCCTCTATTATCGCAGGTCATCAATATTTAATCCAAGTCAATGGAAAGGTCTGTGTCTCCCTGAGGGTTGTTTCTGTAGGTTAACACCTGACCAGCTTTTTTCCTGCAAGTCACACCAGTCTTTCATTTTGTTTGAAGAAAAGTGTATAAAATCCTATCAGAGTTTACAGTTTTGAAGGATCTGATAATTATTTTTTTTTACTTTATGTAGTTTCAAAGTTTAAGAGCACAGACAACCTGCTTGTATACAGTTGAAGTGTACTGATCATTGGCACAAGCAGCTGTTTGTTGAGCGCTGGCTTCTGATTTCCCATCTGGTCTGAAGATTCACTCCTCACAAAACTTCACATTACAACCTAGTTTACTACAGATGTTTATGTCCTGCTGGATGTCTGTCCTTTTAAAGGGATAGTTTGGGTGTTTTTAAGTGAATGAGATACTTATCCATAGTCAGTGTATAACCTACAGTAGATGACGGTCGAAACTCCCCCAATTTCAAGAAGCAGACAGGAGTTACCGCATGGAAGCAAAGCAATGTACCGCTGTGGACGGGGCGGCAGGAAAACATGTTTAAGCCACCTAAAAGAAAAGCCCACCTAAAAAAATCAATATCAGTTCAAGTGTACGTTATATTAAGAATATTTTCAACGCTTTGCCTTGCCATGAGACAGCTGTACAGTCTATGTTTCCAACGGGGAACTGAAGCTGTTATCAGTTCTCTCGTCAAAGCAACCAGACTCCATTGAAAAAACCAGTACTTTAACACGTGAGTTTGTTTGTGTTATTGTGTGACTTTTGTTAGTTTGGATTCACCAAAGCCACACAATAGCACAAACAAACCAACAGATCGAGGCAGTGGTAGACCAGCAACCCCCATGCTCTGTGAGGTAAAATTACAGTTTTTTTTCAATGGAGTCTGGTGGGTTTGGTGAGAGCATAGATGGAAACAACAGCTGCAGTTCCCCGTTGAAAAGGGCTGTCTGACGGCAAGGTAAACCGGCGAAAATATTCTAAATATATAGTGTGCACTTAAACTGATGTTGATTGTTTTAGGTGGTCCTTTCTTTTAGGTGGCTAAAACACTTTTTCCTGCTGGCCCCGTCCACAGCAGTACATTTCTTTTCTTCCGTACGGTAACTCCTGTCTGCTTCTCCAAGCCACCAACCGCGTCTACTGTAGGTTATACACAAACTAAGTATCTCATACAACCCCACTGCAGAACTATCCCTTTTAAGGTAAAGGTTCAATATGAACCCAGTGATACAGTTGGAAATGAAGACATTCTTGCAAGCACCTCACCTAAAATATGCACTTAAAGAAGTGCACCCTCAGGTAGATTGTAAATCCAGATGTGGGAAAGTGTGCCATCAGTTCTCCTATAACATTTATAACTTTTAGCTGAACTCACATTACTGATTCTGAGATATTGCAGCCTGCAGCGCTCAGATTGCAAAATATCTCCGCTTACATCACACGGCTCACTTGACACACTGATATGTGGAGATATTGCATCTATTTATTAACAAACAAAATGAAATATTACTGGCATTCTGCCCTCATAAGACACATTTTGATGGAGGGCTTCTTTGTACTAGAATTTCTGGCAGCCATATTGGAGGTCTAACTTACTTATATATTAATATACTTCCTTGTTATTTGGCAACTCACCAGCCGCAGTCTTAGGAGACAGTAGTGGTAGTGAATGATAAGTGGCCCTATAGTGATGTTTAATAAAGGTCAAAACTGCTTCCAGTAAGGAGTCATTTTAATGTGCGTCTCCCAACCATGCCCTATTATCATAGATATGGAGGCAGTATAATAAAGGAATTACTGGCTGTATAAACGTATCCAGTAAAACACAATGAATGTGAGCTCAGGCAAAGCAGCTTTCATTTCTGTGTGTCCATAAATATCTTTTATTTGATATCAATTTTCTAAATATGTCAGCGTCTGAACTCTCTGTTCCTTCTCTGCCTTGAGAAAGTTTGAAGTACACATTGACGCCGTAATCAGTGTCGTTCCATCTCCACCAATTTTTAATATAAAAGCTGTAAACTGTAGCCCAGCCTGAATAAAATGCACATTTTATCTGAAACCAAACAGAATGGCTAACAACACGTGCAGTCCTCGGCATCAGCAGAAATAAAAGTCTCCTCCGGGAACCATCAGATCAATGAGGCAAACCTCTCAATCAAGTGCTGATTGAAGGGAGGCTCTGAATCAGCAGGATCTTTATTGTTGGGCAAATTGGGAATTTAAAAGTCGTGCTTATGTGAGGCTTGTTGTCCTCCAGCTATTACAGGCCTTTTAAAATTCATGGAGATGTAAAATGTGTGTTGACATGTGTTGGGTTGCATTTAACGGTTGTTTAGTTTCACGCAGCTCACTAACAAGAAAACCAGCGCTTGTATGTCAAGAGGATTCCCAACTAGCTCATTTATTATGTATTCAAATGTGTGGCCTACAAGGGGTTAATAGACCAATTACACCGTGGGTTTGTGATGAACAGAATAGTATAGCGTGGTTTACAAAAGACGTAACACGTATTAGATTATTAAAACTGAGAGTTTTGTAGTTTTACTGTACTCTGTGTGTGATGTTAAGTGTATGCGTGTACTGTAGGGACTGTTATGGTGCCAAAATACAGTATAAACTCTTGTAAACACGATAAACTACTGTGAATTGGAGTTTGCATGCAAGGCTGGGATACGTGTATGTGCTGGAAGCAATAGCAATTAGCGTTAGTGATTAGCATTAGCGGTTCAAGGACTAATTTAAGTGGTAGAAATTAGCATAAGCAATTCATAGGCTAGTAAAAGTGCTAACCGATATCATTAACTGTCATTTAGGGTTAGTAAAGTCCGGTAAACTGTCTAGTTACTGAGGTGGTGGGGTTAACCAGACATATTTGAAAAACCAAACATTTCGTTCTCATCTTTAAAGTCTTTTCGAAAAAACACTTCTGATTGAGCATCACTCTCATCTTTTTGTCGAGGTTTGTTTACAAGAGTAGAATGGAAGTTTGACAGAGGGGGGTGGGACGAACCTCTCATTCAGAAAATACTGTTTGTTTACATTCTTGTTTTGTAACCGCATGTCGAAATGATACAAGCTGCTGCTTGGCTGCACCAAGTGCAAGGAGAGTGACATCACATTGGTAAACTTCACCTGGTGAAATCCAGTCTGACTGCTCACTGGGGCTGCAGAGGGAGACAGAAAAGTGTGTGTTCATCTGGTTCTGAGAAGTGAAGCCAATGCTCAAGTGCCTTAAACTTGCATTGTTTCTAACAGCCAGCAGGGGGTGACTCCTGGTCCTGGTTGCAAAAAGAAGTCTGATTGTATAGAAGTCTATGAGAAAATGAACCTACTTCTCACTTGATTTATCACCTCAGTAAACATTGTAAACATGAGTTTATGGTCTCAATCGCTAGTTTCAAGTCTTCTTCAATACAGCATGATGTTCATTTAGTAAATGATGGTCCCATTTAGAGTCAATTAGACAAGTGGTTCTCGACTAGGGGTTCTTGAGGGAGATCCAGGGGGTCCCTAGAAAAATGGGGAATAGTTTATTTTCACTATTTAATTCACTGTAGAAGCGAGCCCAATGTGAATAAGAATCATAATAGTGACTATTCTGATCATAGATTTAATTTCCTCCACGGTTATCTCCTCAACTGTAGTTGACAACTACAGAATTCTTGTCTTAATCATATCTAACAACCAAAAACTTTCAGATGGAGCTCCCTGAAGCAAAATCTTACTTTCTTATCTGATCAAATGGGGGTCCGTGACCTCACGTGTATCAAATTTGGGGTCCCAAAAAAAGATTGAGAACCAGTGAAATAGACCATAAAGCAGGGTATGCTTTAGGGCGTGGCTACCTTGCGATTGACAGGTTGCTACCACGGCGTTGTCCGGTCTGGGAGTTGTCCGTGTTTTCATCTTACAACTTTAACCCTTTCACAGTGTGTTTTCAGTTCATGAAAGTTAATTGTAACATTTCGGTCGCCAAGATGGCGATGGCCAAAATGCCGAACTCGAGGCTTCAAAACAGCAGTCCACAAACCAATGGGCGACGTCACCGTGACTACATCCACTTCTCATATACGGTCTATTGCGATGCAAAACAAGTCTTTGTGATCTATATGTCTGTGCATTCAATCAGTTCTGTACAAAGAAATTCCATTTTTTAGTATACAAGCTGTCTGTGCCATGTGACTGACAGGATGTAGGCATACAGCATGTTTGAATATGTGACCATGCTCACAAGAACCATCTGTTCTTACAGAGAAAAAATGTATGCTCTTATAGAAATTATGCTCAATCACATACTTCTAATGTTGATTCCATTATTATAAGACTTTGCTACTTTGAGGCATTCTGAAAGGCGAGGTTTGTGCATGTATCAGGACACTTCTAGATCTTAGAGTTGTTGGCCCCAAACTTTAAAAAGCAACACCAAAGACACAGTTTCTCTGGCTGAGACTAAAGATGAGCTGAAGTCCATTGAAATGGCAGTGGTTTGTTTTTTACAGATAATCAATCACTTGACCATTCGCAGCAGTCTGGTTTGCTCACAGAAGCAGCTTGTGACCAGAGTGCTGTGTGACATCTAGAGACTCTCCGTTCAGATTCAGCTCATTAAAAGTACAGATTAGAGATAACGGAGACAACTCTGGGAGTTCAGTTCCAAATTAGCGCTGGCTTGTCCAAGTTTTATTTCCTATAACAAGTGCCAAAAGTTTCTGCTAAGTTCATTGATCACATCCCCTGCTGAGTGTGCTGCTTGATTTAAATGTCATCCACTGATTACAAGTGTGTTGTGTTCTCACGAGGAGAGAGTGCCAATCTAGCAGCTTCCTCGCTGTTACTGGAGGGATTGTTTTGCCGGGGCTTGGCTTGAGTCACTGGAAGTTTAACTGTCACACTTTTTTTGTGAAGAAAACATAGTTTGATCTTTTACCTTCTGACTAAACACGACGTGGTGCTTCCAAGTGTGTTTTAAAACTTTCAGCAGCTTGTCTGGGAGATGTGCAGCCGCAGTGAGTCCCTTTTATCAGCTGGTATAAAAGACAAAAAACATGTTTACTTACAACATGAAGTACATGAGAAGAGCTAATATAACTGTCCACACCTCCTGCTGAGGCTTTCATTTTGGACTTTAAGGTTACTTGTCTGACATACTTTGAAATGTTCTTAGAAGCTGTTTGTTCCAACTTTTTTTTATCAATATTCTGTTTACTCAATTAAAAAATATTAATTTAAATGCTAAAACATCCCTTACATGATGAAGAGTTTTAACTGAAGATTAAGTTCAGCGCAAAACCTGCAAAACACTTTAATTTTTCCACATTCATTCCTCATTAAAATGTAATTTGTTTAATGACGAATTAATGAGTAAAATGTGTGTATAGAGAAATGCAGCAGTTTAATATGCATACATATTTTACAATGCATTAATCATCCCTTATGAATGATTAACAAAAACTGTATTCATCATTACGTAGCTGCCCAGTGAAAACCATGTATCTTCAGATACATAGTTTAAATAATAATGATTTATTGGATCTCCAAAATAGCATATAGGTCTAAATATTCATGTATTATCTACTGCATACATATAGCACTCATGAGACAGGGAAAACATATATTAATTCATTAACCATTCATTGAACCAGTCATTAACCATAAACTAGTTTATTCTTGTGAAAATCTATTGTTCTGTTATTAACTTGGACTCAAGGATGAACTGATTAGATTTTGGTGGTCAAAGGTCAAGGGTCACTGTGACCTTGCAACACACATTTTTGGCCATAACTCAAGAATTCATGCTAATTTGAAAATCATGCTAATTTCGAACAGGATAGAACTATGTAGTGATGACATTTTGAACAGACTTGGATGTAAACTGCAACTTGACTGGTTGCCGGATGAATACAACCACGAGGCGGTAATTCTAGTTCATGGTGGGGGATGTTTTCCTCACAATATATATTATAATTACGGCCTTGCCCCATGTGCAGAGATGAATTCTTTGGGATGGCCTTGTACCAACAGAGGCCTCCCATTTTTCTGCATGTATGTGACCATTCATTTCCTCCTCTTATGTTTTGTTGTAGATGCAGTAAAAACACACTCCTGTGTCCTTCTGGCTCTGGTCACATGGTTATTAACGATACATATTTCTTGATTCGTTATCTCTAACTCTATTTTTCTCAGTTTTGTTCCTTTGTGGTGAGCATCTGCCCTTCACCAGACACAATCTGGACAAATAGGTATTGAATAAAACTTCCTCTGTGTCTAGGCAACACTTCTCTTCTTCTGTCTCCTAATGTACTGTCTTGTATAACTATGTTTCCCCCCCTCCCTTTCTCGTCTGTCTCTTTGTAGTTCTTCTTTTCAAATCACATTGTCTGAGATGTGATTGTCATGAAAGGTTGAAGAAACAATCAGCTATGCTGTAACTCATAATAATGATAATAATAATAATGAAAACTGATGTAAGAGTTCACCAAACTCAAGAACATTTTCTCTGCAACTATACAAAAAACTTGAATATATGTGTGACCGTGCTCTTAGACTCTGATTCTCCAATCTTACACCGTCGCCCTTCAGCTTTATAGTGCAGTCAGACTGAAATTCGCTTCCCATTTGTGCATAGCTCAATCTGATTGACCTTTGACACGTGAAATTGTGAGACTCTCCAATGTCCAGTCAGTTTTAGAGAGGAGGTGGGACTGACCGCTCATTCAGGAAATAGTATTTGTTTATATTTTTCTTTTACAGTATATCTACATCACAAAATAATACAAGCAGCAGATAAGAAATGATGTGGTTTGGCCATAAGGACAATGACAGAGGTTATTGACAGTAAAATATTTGAAAAAATGCTGTTTAATGTACAACTTTATGGGCTGCTGTTTGCCTGTTAGTCATACTAGCTTCTGCATGTAATGTTTATAACTACCCACGCTATTTCCTGTCCCCTCCTTCCCTTATAAGGCCTCATCATGCGGGTACATTTCCTCATCTGTCCACCGGTTGTCTCTGTTGTGTTTTGCACTCCTGCCAGTCACCTGATCCTGAACACCTGTCCCCGATTATCTCACCAAGCCACACCTGTTCCTCATGAAGCCCCTGTGTATAAATATCAGCCACTCCCAGTTGCCAGATTGTCCATATTGAGCCCTCGCTACAATGCTGCCTGTCTCTGTCTGACCGGCTTTCCTGCCTTTGCCAAATCAGAGTAGTGCCTGCTTTCTAGATGCTGTCTTATCGTCTGTCCTCTTCCCTGTTTCCAAAGTGAAAAACTGACCTTTTTAAGGGCACTGCATTCAAAAATGTAGTGAATGTTTGTGAGTGGGTTTATTTATTTTTCAATTATTGCAGGTTGAACATGCAACATACTCAAAACACAACTTGAATAACTATATAACTTATAATTAAGACCCAGACTAGTCTTGGTTGTACGGTTGTCAGCACTCTTTTTATTACTTAAACTGTTTATGCTAGAATTTTACTAAATACTGTATCTGCAGTCAAACTCAATTTAATAGTTCACTCTGACATTTCAGAGAAGTCAAAACAGTTTATTCTTTAATGGACATATTTTGAAAGTGTCTAGTTTTCTGACAAGCAGGCTCATTTAAACTGGAGTGGGAGACCAGGGGAAAATTACACCCTTCTTAGAGCCGGCTGACAGCCGTCCCGGGGAGGGGATGTGCCGCATTGGCAGGATGATAAAGAGACATTTAAAGTGCAGATATTAAAACGGCATCTATCGCGTGTGCAAATGCAATCCGACCGCATGTTTGTGCATTGATCAGTTTTATAGATCTGTGGGGTTTGTATGCACCCACTGATAGTGCCATTTTAACACAGTGGGGATGTGCTTTGCCAGCACATTACAGTCTGAATGCTGCTCTGTAAACAGACCCAGTCGGGTTCCATGAAGACAAAATTAAGTTTGGCTGAGACGCTGCAGAGAAAGTGGTAAAATTTGATCAGTTTGAATGTCTAGAAGCTGTGAGATTTCCTGAAATTCTGGGAACAGTAGTTAATTTTATTTTGAATGAATGTTAATGACTAGGGCTGTCAAAGTTAACGCAATAATAACGCGTTAACGCAAATTTGTTTTAACGCCACTATTTTCTTTAACGCATTAACGCAACTTGCAATCTTTAGGTTGTAGCGGGCTCAGTTTTAAGTGAAGATGCTGGCATCAAATGAAACTATAAAACCTAAAGAATCCATTGGTACCAACCATGTCATACTAGCATCAAGATATATGAATGAAAATGGGTTCTATGGGTACTAAACAATCAATCAATTAACCGAGAAAATAATCAGCAGATTAATACTTTATAAAATAGTTAAAAATCCTGCTATTACATGAATGCAACCTAATGATATATTAGATAATAAGTACAGCAGTCACAGGAGGCATTTTTCTGCATGGAGTACTTTTACTTTTTATACTTTAAGTACAATTTCCTGATTATACTTACATACTTTTGCTTAAGTAACCTTTTCAATGCAGGACTTTTACTTGTAATGGAGTATTTTTACAGTGTGGTATTAGTACCCGTGGTGGTAAATATGTCAATGGTCCTTTCTCCAGCATTATTTACGTCCCCACTTAGATGAAAGAGAGCCTCTTCCTGTCATCGCTCTGACATCTCAGCCCGGCTATGAAGGCTTATGAATATTTGACCCGCTCCTTCGGACACCCATTATGCTTTCTTAGGAAAACAGAAGGTCATACGAGGGACGACATGGAAATAAGAGTTGATAACTTCACTGCAAAATTGTACATTGTGAGTAAAAAAAGTCTTCTGGAACTTATAAAAAATGAGTTATCCTAGAAGCACCTGTCTCAAGGTGACCCCAAACTTCAGTCATAACACATAATGTACTTAAGTTTCACACCAGCAGTAAATCTAGGAGAGTGTGTGGGTAGTTTATTTCCATATTTCATATTAGTGAGGAAACATATTATACCTGAGGGGCATGGGGGGAAATTAACCCATTTATATAATGATTACACGTTTTCAAAATCTCCCAGTCCATTTTGAAACTGATTGAAAAGCAAAACAACTTAACATTTCATAATAATTGCCCAATAATTTGAAGTGTGAGCGTTGTGGGAAGCTAAAAAGAAAAATGTCCAATCTTTGGAACACAACCCAAAACTGAAAATAGACATGGTTGCTCATTTGGAGCGTATTTTCCTCCATATGTATCAAAGAGGA
This sequence comes from Sebastiscus albofasciatus, assembly GCA_916701655.1. NCBI lineage: Eukaryota > Metazoa > Chordata > Actinopteri > Perciformes > Sebastidae > Sebastiscus > Sebastiscus albofasciatus. The sequence continues at coordinate 16,705 of CAKAOI010048875.1, read as the reverse complement.
AGTGCATGTTTTTGAAAAGAGAAAATCAATAACAAAGCTTGAAAGCATACACATGGGTAAACCAATGTCTTGGAAGACCAGCAGTATTGACTTTGCAATAAAGAACTGAAGGAAGCTTTGCAGTTCTGTGTTGACTTCTAAGCCAACCTTGAGTCCAAGTTCAGCTCTTGACACGAGGAAGCTGAAATAAATAAAAAATAAATAAAAAGCTGCTTAAACCTCTCCTATAGGAAAGAGTCGCATTATCTGTCCCTTGAAAGCCTTACCTTCAGGCGAGGCTTTTATAAATGGACTCTGTCCCCTCCCTTGGCTTTGCTTTTGGGATAAAAATAGCCCGTCAATTTGACATGCTTACTATGTCAGTTAGTAGCAGACAGTCTTACTTTTTTAATGCAGAGAGACGAGCGACAGACAGAAAGAGAGAGATGGTCAAGAGCGGAGAGGACAAGAGAGGGGAGGGGGGAGTTAATGTGGATGCTTTTAATTAAATCTGGTTCTCTTTATATTACTGATATCACAGTTTTGAGTTACAAAGATTTTTGAGATCTATATGTTTATTATTTTCCAAAGAAGACAGCATAATGTGACCGACAAAACTCTTTTCTCCAGATGATGCAAGTGTTTCATTTTCCCTCCTGTGCCTGTTCCCTCCATATTGTCATGAAAGTCACTCAGAGAAACATTGATTTATTCTGTTCAATCTGCAATATCTGCGCCAAAAATAATGGGGAGCTGTGTCTTTATGGGGTTTTGTAATGTCTCTAATTAAGAAGAGAGTCAATATGTTAACAGTCAGATTCATAATTATAGCTAATGGCATTTTCAGAACACAGAAAAGGGCACCATTACAGGCAAGTGTCACCCCGATAAAATCCACACCTGACAAGTCTGCGAGACACTTTTAATCAATGCTGAATACGGTAATGAATCTATAATTAGCTGGAGCTCTATTGATTAAGAGTGGCTTCTCCACAGCCTCGAGCTGATTAAAACATTTCATTTCATTAAATTTCGCGGTACATTACTGTAGTTTCCTAGGCGTTGAAGTGAAGCCGTCATTATACGGCATATACAGCAGTAGACAGTCATGATCTTTTGTTCCTCGGAGCAGCTCTTGCAAAATTAGCAGGATGTTGCACAGAGCCAGTGCAGCCTTGTCTCCTGAAAATTACATTCCCATACAACGAAACTGCATTGTGAATTACATTTTGAGGGAAATGTATTTTGTCACAGATTACGTTTGTTTTTGATGTATCACAAATACGTTTGTCATCATCTCAAGCAGACGAGCAAATTCACTCCACATAAGAAATGACCAATCTTTTATGCAGATGACAGTGTTGTTTATGTTTCTTTTCAAAAGTAGACCTTACTAAGTGGCTTTAATTTTGGACCTTAACAAAAAGTTTCTCTTCACTAGGCAATGTTTCGTATGTTTTTATGATATGTGAACAATTGTTTTTTTTTTAGTTTAAGAAGTTTAACATTTTGGGAAATACACTTCGATACCATACTCATGTCTAATATAGAGCCTCAGCTGGCTGCTGGTTATCTTAGCTTAGCATTAAGACTATAGAAACATCTGGCCTGGCTCTGTCCAAAGAAAAAACAACAACATCCACCTACTAGCCTCTCTAAAGCTCATTAATTGACACATTATGTCTCATTTGTTTAATCTGTGCAAAATAAACAAAAAACTGATGATAATTTACGGGGGTTTGTGTGCTGGCCAAAAAAAAGTCATAACCCTCTTGTAAAACCACAAATTATGACTGCTTTTGTTACCTTTCCAATCTTTATGCTAAACTAAGCTAAGCTAAGAGGCTGCTGGTTGTAGCTTCATATTTACTGGGACTGACAAGACTATTTAACAAGAGCATCAGCCATTTCGGCAAAAACCCACGTATGTTGACATTTAAGTGACAAAGCCCTGTAGTTATTGTATGACATTTGTCTGCCAGGAAGACCACTGTTTGTTCCTTGTTTCCAATTTACAGTCAGCAGATTTGTTACTTTTTTCACTTTTCTTAAAACTTTTGCTCTTGTACTTTTCCTTTCTGATTCCGTGTTACTCACCACTTGCACCTTTCCTAGTATCTGGTACAATAAACTGTACACACAGTGGTTGTCCTTTGTGCTTCATATAGAGAGGGGTCTAGTGCTCCAGAGTCCCCTGACATAAAACCCTCGGGCCTCATTAAAGCTAAGACTTGGGATCTCCCTCTGTGTTAGGTGTGGAAATGTCTTTTTTAGTCAAGACCGGGAAAAAGAGAGTAAGTGAGAGTGAAATAGACGGAGAGAGTGAAGTGTTACTACTGTGAGACTATCCATTAGTGTCTGTTCGTGTTTCAGCTTGTCTTTACTGGAAAACCAAGGTCAGCAGATTGCCAAGTTCAACGCCAGCCCTTCCTTTAGTCCTCCCTCTCACTCTGTCTTGCAAGCTTTTACCTTTGGGCTGCCATGCTTGTTATGCAATCAGCTCGGATTTGATTTCCCAGGGCCAGAAATACTGTAGATAAGAGATGTTGAAGATGCATGTGTTTTGCGATAAGAGGCTCATCAGTTACACAATGTGAAACGTATCACAACTTCTGATCTGATAATAGATACAAAACAGTGCTGTAGAGATGCTCTGGATGTGTCTGATTGTTCTCCCAGGACGGTAAATTAGGTCAAGGAACTGTTCATTAAGAGGCGGTAATTATCTCATCACTGGTTGATTATGGCACATCGCATTTGTTGTTTAGCTGTCAGGTTCATTATAGCAAGTCAAGTTATCTGTCTTTGAGTAAGCCCTCAAATATTGAAATCTATCTATCTATCTATCTATCTATCTATCTATCTATCTATCTATCTATCTATCTATCTATCTATCTATCTATCTATCTATCTATCTATCTATCTAATGTATCTTAAAGGGAGACTTGTCAAGTATGTAATACTCTTATCAACATGGGAGTGGGCAATATGCTGCTTTATGCAAATGTATGTATATATTTATTATTGGAAATCGATTAACAACACACAACAATGACAGATATTGTCCAGAAACCCTCACAGGTACTGCATTTAGCATAAAACAATATATGCTTGAATCATAACAGGACAAGCTGCAGCCCAACAGGCAACAACAGCTGTCATTGTGTCAGTGTGCTGACTTGACTATGACTTGCCCTAAACTCTCTCTCATCTGCAACCGCTTATCCCGTTAGGGGTCGCGGGGGGGCTGGAGCCGATCCCAGCCGACATTGGGCGAAGGCGGGGTACACCCTG
>CAKAOI010048875.1:0-13412 GCA_916701655.1 Sebastiscus albofasciatus | reverse complement strand
ATCTATCTATCTATCTATCTATCTATCTATCTATCTATCTATCTATCTATCTATCTATCTATCTATCTATCTATCTATCTATCTATCTATCTATCTACGAAATGTATCTTAAAGGGAGACTTGTCAAGTATTTAATACTCTTATCAACATGGGAGTGGGAAATATGCTGCTTTATGCAAATGTATGTATATATTTATTATTGGAAATCAATTAACAACACAAAACAATGACAAATATTGTCCAGAAACCCTCACAGGTACTGCATTTAGCATAAAACAATATATGCTTGAATCATAACAGGGCAAACTGCAGCCCAACAGGCAACAACAGCTGTCAGTGTGTCAGTGTGCTGACTTGACTATGACTTGCCCTAAACTGCATGTGATTATCATAAAGTGGGCATGTCTGTAAAGGGGAGACTCGTGGGTACCCATAGAACCCATTTTCATTCACATATCTGGAGGTCAGAGGTCAAGGGACCCCTTTGAAAATGGCCGTGACAGTTTGGAGTGTTATTTCACCTCCTTTGCAACAAGCTAGTATGACATGGTTGGTACCAATGGATTCCTTAGGTTTTATAATCAGAAATTAAACTGAATTCGATCAGAGTCGAATCAAATCGAAGCTGAACCGGATCGCATCGAAGTAGTGCTATATTAAAGTGTATTGAATCGTAACATGGTTAACTGTCATCATTTTTGTATGTATCGAGACGTGTATCAAATTGTCTTCAGAGGGAAAGATGCACACCCCTACTAGTTACGATTGCTAAGAAGGAGGTGTTTAACAAACTAAGTTGAAGATATACTGTAAAGAAAATACTGTATACTGTAAAACAAAACAACAAAATATGGCAATAAATTACATCACAGTTAGAAGCCCATATATCTTTAATCGAGCAACGAAGAACTGATATTCTTCTCAGGCTTAAAAATATTCAGGAGGGAAATAGATTTTTTGAGCTGTGTAATCTGATCAATTGAAAACGTATGCGCTGCATCTCATTTGTTCCTCATTTACATTGCCCTGTTGTTCACGTGTCAAAGGTAGAGCAGAACATCTCCACAAACAGCTACTTCATGCATGCTTGCCAGTTTTAATTCCAAACTGGTTCCTATTCAGTTCCCAGCTCTGCAAACACATTGACCTTCTCTCTCTCCTCACAACACATCGCACATCTTTTATTTGTTGCCTCAAATCCCTTTTGAGATTTGCCAGACATCGCTGTCTGCTCTACCTTTTATTTTTTTTTAAATCTGCACTAACGAAACGTCATGTCAAAGAAAGCAGAAAGCGGTAAAGGCCCCACCATTGATTGGACTACAAACACTCGCCGGCTGTGCTATCTCTGTCGCATGTTCAATAACAATGGAGCTTTTCAAATGTGATCCCAAGGTCATCCGGATGGCTCTATGCGAGGTTCAAAGTCTGTCTCATGTTACTTTGATTTGGTGTGAGGTTACAACCTGAGATCCATATGACCCAGATTGGCTCTCATTCCTAATCTGATCAGTGCTATCTGAAATATTTAAAAGCATGTTCAAAGCATCTGTCCAACTTTGTTCTCTGAATCCTCCACCAAAGGTGCCCTTTCAGTGGAGGGCATACACACTAGCCATGTCCTCAACCAAATAATTTACCCACCGTATAGACCCTAAGTAGCAGTGACAGTAATATATGGAAGAGTGGTTCATATTTTAAACATTTTAATATATAATACTGTAATGGAATTGTTGGTCGGAATTTAAACTAGTTTTATGTTTAATGCATTCTGATGCTTTTCCATCCCAGAATTCATGTTTTTCTGTTGGCATTTTTCCATAGTACCAAGAATTTAACCAGTCAACACCCACCCACCCATAAATGCATGAATAGATGCGTGTCAGCAGACTGAATGCTGCTCCTTCAAATCAATAACCTTGTACGTGTCAGCCTCCGTCAGCTCATTGCTCAAGGGGATGAAACAATTTGATTCTATATACCTGCGCATATAAACTCCCGCTGAAGGCTTTACATTTCCACTAAACTGTGATATATTCTTTTTCCCCCATCTGCATTTTACAGTGTAAGGGAGGTATTTTTCTTAAAGTGGTTGTGTGTTCCGTCTGTAGGTGTTCTCTAAAAACTCACTTCTGGGAGTTTGTTGTGAAAGTTCCTCTTTTCATTTTCCGTCTCAGCAGTGGAAGTGGAAATCTTTCCTTCGTTTATATATGTCTCATTTTTCGAGGAAAGTCCCACCATCCTCCCTTTCAAAATGTCAGTCTTGCACAAAAGTTTTTTTGTCATTACTGAGTAAAAAGCACAAGGTAATTTGAAATGAAGGGCAAAAATGTCACAGTAATCATGTTAACTTGAGTATCTCCAAAGGCACATTCCAGGTTAATTTCAGTTTAATGAAGCCAAAATGTACTAATCATTCAGACCTTGCCATTGGCTATAATTTCATTTTTTTGCATGCACAAACAGCCCAATAATTTATTGTTTCCTCAGCGCTTTCATTCAATATGTCCTGGAGGTTAGATATCAAGACCCCCCCACCCCCCCAGAAAAACTGCGTTGTTTGTCTGTGTTTTGGAGTGCCTCTTGTATAATACATTACTATTAATGGATTCAGCTCCTGGAGGAGCACTTGACCTGCAATTTGGAGAGGAAGCTTCTTTGAGTCGGGGAAATTTACAGGTTCTCGCTCTTGACGTTTGATTCTGCTTCTCTTCAGAGGCAAATTGCTTTGTAAACAGCTTTGTCTTACTGAATAAAAAATAAGTTTGATTAAAAAAAAAAAATACAGTTGAAGATAGAATATTTCTGTATTCTTAGTCTGAATGGAGCACAGGTTTGGAAGTTGAGGCAGAGTTTGGACAAAGTTATTATCTGACTGCAGCTCCACATAGAGGCACTATACATTTTAGCTCTAATCACGTTTGTGTTCTGGGGCTGTTACAGTGAAGGAATTTCCCCTGCAGTCATAATGACTGGCTCAACAGCGTGATATACGGTGTTATTGCAACTTTTTATTTTTTTTAGCCTGATTTTAGTGCTATATTAATAAGCTTTATTGTTAGGATATTACAAGGTATATTATTGCTTTTTAAATGACAATGATGACAGTCTTAAAGATAATGAAAAACGTGTTTATTGTCAAATGCAGAACAAAGAAGGGCAATGAGGTGCAGCGTTTTTTTTCATCTGAGACGCTTTGGTTGCGTCTGGTTGCTATGATAGGGAATATCAAAATGTTGCCACAAAGTAGAGTACTTGCTCTGGATGAAGGGAAGGTCGAAGCACGTAGGGAGAGAGAACGGACCCGCCGGTCTATGTGTATTTTTTTTATCCTCCATTGTTGTTGTTGTTCAGCACTTGTAGCCTACATGCAGGATGTGATGGTTGGACATTGTGGAGTTTTACCCAACCAATCTTGACAACCAGAAAAAACACCATACGTGCGGCGCTCAGCACAGAATACCTCATCACGCTGCTGCCGTCTGTAGCAAAGTGTAAAAATGCGCGGTTGTGGTGGTTGCTTGCCATCCCCTGCAGTTGGCCTGTCAAGCCCTATTTTGTTCTCTCGTTTCCTGAGTTTTGCTTCTCAGTGTAACACCTTTTCAAGACTGTGGAGTCCAGGCAAAACCTGTGTATTGAACTGAATAAGTTTGGACATAGTGTCCCCAAAAACATATTATGTGATGTTGTGATGATCAAGGGTGTATAACTTGCAGCTCACCCAGAGAGTTGGTTTCATATTGGTAGCCATGCACCCACCTGTTCTCATCTGTTTTCCAGCTTTTATCACCCAGCTTCATTGGATTTTTTTCCACTCTTTGAAATCGCTGCTTTTATAAGTCTCTAGATATTGAGCGGAGATCGTTTTTTAAAATCTCTTTCAATCTTTTTCTCCATCTGACTGTTTTTTATCATTCTGTCTTGGCATGTTTGTCCATTTCCTACTTTCTTTATGGTCTATACCGTTGATGACTGGGGGAAGATGTGTGGATATCCGTGTTACTGAATACAGTTAGATGAACTGTGTACCTTGTATGAGATCTGTTGGAGCTCATCTGAAGGTAACACTTCGTCTCATCAGGTATCATAGGTCCCTGAGGGAGGCTGCAGGTAAAGGCCAGAGGACTGAGAGTACAGGTGTGGACGAGGTCAGCGGGAGATAAAAGCAGAATTCAGTTTCAAGTGCCAGATGTGTCTGTGTGCTCAATATCTATTCAACAAACCACAGCTGAATTATGAGCGGCCAAAAACAGAACAAAGTGAAAATAGAGGTTGTATTAACAGAATCCGAAATTCAGATAACATATTTTATTAATACTTTCCTCTAAAGTCACAGCCAACATATAGTGCTTCATTTGCCAACCTCAGCTCTCACTGCCACCCTTTTGCAATCTGTTATTTTGTTGTGTGTCTGTGTCCCTGCTGTGGTCTTTTTTTTTTATTTTTTCAAGCCAAGTCGAATAGGAACTCTAAAGTGCTTTGGATTTTTTTAAAGAGCCCTGACAATAATTTAACTTCAAAGGAATACTTTGACATTTTGGGAAATTAACTTATTTGCTTTCTTGCTGAGAGTTAGATAGAGTAGACAGAGTATTGACACCACTCTCATGACTGCCGGTTAAATATGAAGCTATGGCCGGGCGAATGCCCATTAATCAGAAAAATGTCCCATTGGACTGAAAGCCTATTTGTCCGACAGCCCATTATCCTGAAAACAAATGCCCATTGTTCCAAAAATACACACTCTCCCTGCTACAAACAGAAGCACATAGCTAATTATTATGCAGAATGACATCATCAGACCCTCCCGATTTTTTTCCTACTATGACGAAGGCATGACCAGCCCTACTCTGCCTCTGATTGCCTAGTACTCGTTGCCTTTGTTGGTTTGGTTGGTTAGATTGGAGTGAGATTGGTCAGGGTTAGGGTAAGAATACCAGGGTAAGCCAATCAGAGGCAGAGTAGGGTGGGTCATGCCTTCGTCATAGTAAGTAACAAATGTGACAAGGAAGATCCTATGATGTCATTCTGCATATTAATTAGCCATGTGTTTCTGTTTGTTGCAGGGAGAGTATGTATTTTTGGAATAATGGGCCTTTGGAACAATGGGCATTTGTTTTTGGAATAACGGGCTGTTGACAAAATGGGCTTTCGGTCCAATGGGGCATTTTTTTAACTCGAAACAATGGGCCATTGGAACAATGGAATGGCACCCTACGGCTAGAGGACGTTAGCTTAGCTTAGCATAAAGACTGGTAGCAGGGGGAAACAGCTAGCTTGGCTCTGTCCAAAGGTAAAAAGCTCACTAATTAGCTTGTTGTTTTTTTTGTTTGACGTTGTGGCTGCCTAGCAGTTGTAAAATACACAAATTTTACACTTTGGTTTTTGTACGGATTAAATAAACAAGATATAACGTGTTAATTAATGAGCTCTAGAGGTGCTGGTAGGCAGATTTTGTCACCCTTAGACAGAGCCAGGCTAGCTGCTCCTGTGTTTACCAAAATGTCGAACTATTCCATTATGAATACTTATAGACTTTGTGACAAAAAGGAAAAAGCCCAGTGTCTGCCTTGTAGTGTTTTTTATTTGAAAAAGAAACACATTCCTGAAAATGATCGCAGCACCACACACACACACACACACACACACACACACACACACATTTTCTTGATTCATGTTTTCCCCACGAACCCACCATCACGGCCGACTAGACTCATTTTGTCGACTCAGCAAGCTTGAAATCCAATGACTGACAACAAGACTCCCGCAGTCGGCTCGCCACTGGCATTTTTTAACGCAACAGAGAAGCCAAAGTGTTGCTCATGAATAAAGAAATGTGCAAGTCCATCTAAAATTGCATCAACTAAGATGAAACGGTGACCATTTCCGCGTAGCACTCCTGTAGGGAACGGTTCTTCTTTGAGGAATCTCTTTGACTGGCGGTTTAACCTCTGCAATTTGCAGTGCTGCGTAATGGTATGCAAATGAAGAAAAAAGAAAAAGCGGTTTGTAATTTGACTTTGGGGAAAACGCTGTCAGGCCCAATAGTAGGATGATTGATGACAACTTACGTGACTGCAGTCAGCCATTAACATCCATTTCCCCTCAGCTGTGCACGGAGACATGAGGCTACAGCAGTTCAATTTCATACTAAAGCAGCTAGGAACTAAATAACTTTTAATAGTTGTGGCTCCCAAGCATTTCCAGACTATACTTGTTTAAAATCATGACAACTTTTAATAGGTTTTAAGACTTACCCAAGGGTATATTAATTCACCCTGGAGAAATTCATGTTCCAAAGAGATGCTGGTTGAGGTTGTTAGAATAGGTTTGATTTTGTTTCCACAATATCATCCAATGTCTTCTTTTTAAAAGAAACCTGACATAAACAGATAAATCTATAGGAGCTATAGCCCATCTATTATTCATGGTCTCTCCATAGGTCTCAGACCAAAGTTCAAACCATACATATTTTAGCATCCTCTTCTTCCTTCCTGATCCGTCAGACTACAGCAAGGACAAAATTCTCCCTCTCCTCTCCTCACCGATGTTTTGCTCTATACGACAACATTAACTGGAGCGTATTTGCTGGAAATCATAGCATTTTTCTAAGAAATCTTTCACTCTCAAAATTGCCCTTCCACTTTTACAGCAATCCTGTGAGGTGAAGCTGCTTCCCGAGAGCCATCCTCAGAGAGGTGAAGTACGTTTTAATGGCCAGTGTTTGGTTGTAAGGTCACTGACCCAGAGATTTCAGACCATCTCCGGTGCCTCTAAGTCACTGAAGGAAACAATAAAGACCTAAGTCTGCATTTGTCTCAATTTGGAAGATGTTCCAGCAGATTGTTCTGAAAGTACTGCCTCAAACCATGAGGGTATTTCTTTCTTTCTTTGTGCCAAACAAGTTTAAAATATGGATTTTTGAAATAAAGATCCAAACCTAAAAGTCTGAAACTCACTACATGACTGATAACTCCAAAATCACCAAATTGATTTTTAAATTGGAGTCTGTGCTAGTCAGTGGAAAGTAGAGCAGGTCACCATGGACAGTAAGTAAATATAAGTTAGCTTGTATTATAAATGAGACTATTTTAAAACTGCAGATACTAGACATACTACATCAACGTACACAGATCATTTTAGTTTTGACAGAGACAAAGACAGAGAAATATGTTTTGGATGACTGAACGTCTAAAAACAGCAAAGAACACACAGAGTAGACTACGATTACAATCATGCCTTTAGGCAACACCCCAAATCCCAAGAGAACAACAGACAAAACGACAAGACATGAGACAAAAAATAAAAAGGAAAACAAGACAAAAGACAAGAGAAGATAAGACAAGGAAACAGACAAAAGACAAAAAAGAACAGACGAGACAAAACAGTATACAAACGACAAGAGACAACAGAGAGATAAAAAGTTTAAGGACAAAGAGAAAAAAACAAAAGACAACATGAAAATAAGGCAAGAGACAACAAACATAAGTTGAAAAACAAGAGACAAAAGCATAAAAGACAAAAATAGCAGACACACGGCGAAGGCAACAGTCGAAAAATAAGACGAGAAAAAACAATAGACAAATGACAAGAAACAACAGAGAGAAGGCAAGTTAAAAGACAAGACAAGAGAAAAAGAAAAAAGATGAGATAACAGACATAAGTTAGAAGACGAGACACAAAAACAAAAAGACAAGACAGAAAAGAGACAACAGGCAGAATTCAAGTTAAAAGACAAGACAAGACAAAAACATAACAGACAAATAATAACAGACAGAAGTTAGAAGACAATACATGAGACAAAAAAACAAAAGACAAGACAAAAACATAAACAAAAGACAAAGACAGAAGTTAGAAGACAATACAAGAGACAAAAAAAATCAAAAGACAAAAAAATAAGAGACAAAATACAGACTATGGTAAACATGCGTTATTTAACACCATAATTCCAATGTGTTCTACCATGACGAGTCATTTTCCACGGCCCTCTTTACGGCTCTGTTTGCTGTGGCCAAGCCTGCTGTTCACTGCACCACTTTAATTTGGGAAAGTGCCCAGTTCACATCATTATCACACAAATCTGAACTGCTTTCTTTGAAGTCTGTTTTTATTTCGTTCCAGGAGACTTTTTCTTTTGACTCCAGACTGTCAGTTGAAAAGATTGACCCGCGAGTGGCCTAATTATCAGCTCGCCGTGATTTGGAGTCAAGTCAATAATGTTTGGATCCTGCAAGAGGCTCTGCAGATATTTAATGAAACACATATTTATCTTGTTTACTTTGTTGACAGACAATAGGGCCGGGCGATATGGCCAAAACGTTCTATCACGATATAGGTAATTTCATATCTTGATAGCGATGTATATCACAATATAGCATGTTTTCTGGTAATTCAATAAATAGTCTATGAACATAACAGTTTTAAGTGAAATTATAGAGTAAAAAGGAATAAATATAGGCCTAGCCTTTATCCCGCTAGAAACAATATAGAAAAATATATACAATAGACATTTTTATATTGTTTTGACAATAGATATTGTCATATTACCCAGCCCTAACAGCTGTTGTTCAATAATTTATAAGTGACTGTAATATATTGCCCATTTAGGTCATTGGATGCCCTCGTATTGGTTTCCAACATGGTCTATATGGAGGTTTAGACAGTAAACTACCAGCATGATTGGTCACTTCTGGGTTCACCAAACCTTTCCATTACACTTAATAAGCAAACACAAGAATCAATGGAGCCTCAACACAGAAGCAACATAAAGACATTTTACTGTAATTTCATAATTTTGGTGAAAATATGTGTGTTTCTTCAAATGCTCTGTTGGGTATAGAGCTGTCCCAAATGCCATTTTTCGGGCTTCGAAGCTTGGGTGAGAAACATTTGATGGCATTCAAAGCTTCGCGGCGTGGCCCCGTTTCATTGCCCAGTACAGTGGTACTGCCGCACTACTGTACACACATGCACTTCTACACACAGCAAACAGCAATATCCGTCTGAGAATAACTAATGATAATTATTGTTGCATGTGAATAATGAATAATGTTGTGGGATTATTCCTTGTTTCATGGGCTATTTGGGATTTATACATTATTATTAGTATTACATACTTATATATATAAAAAAAACAAAGCATTGGAATACTAATTTGGAGGCCGATTACCATGGCAGCGGTTGAAGCTTGAAAGCGTCGAAGCATACGGGTCAGCCCTAGTTGGGTATTTTTGCTCGTTCAATTAAAAAAAAAGAAAATCTTTTTGCCCTTGCTCTTTCGTGGCTACACTGACAATAATTTTCAAATTTAACATCCTTTGAATGAATAAGAACAAAGTAAAGGCTTTAAGGGGACATGCTGATCGCACAGTCTGATGGAACGTGTTGCTCTGCCATTATTATTCTGGGTTAATGTCCGGTCAATGATTCAACTTATTTCAGACAAACTTGCCCCCTGCTGCAATTAGTTAGAGAACTGTTAGATGTGTTTTTAAAAGTTGAAGTATTAGATAAAATAATCCAAATACACCAGGAAATATGTAAAACACTTATAAGCATATAAAAGGCAGAGGGTGGTAATTTCATAGTATGATTTAGGGTGATATGAAGGTGACATGTAGTCAACATCTTTGTGCCTTTTTTATCCAACTGTGACTCCAAGAAGGAAGGGTTGGTCTGGTGGTTGGTCCACCCTTTTGGTCCAGATGAAAATGCCTCAAGAACTATAGGATGGATTGGCATTAAATTTTGTGCAGACATTCCTGTTCCCCAGAGGATACATCCTAATGACTTTAGTCATTCCCTGACCTTTTTCTTCAAGCGCCACAATAAGTTTGACGTTTTTGGTAAAATATGTTGCATGGACTGCCATAACATTTGCAACGGACATTCAAGGTCTTCAGAGGTTGAACCTTGATGGCTTTGATGATCCCCTGACTTTTCAGCAGCAGATCAAAACATCTATTTATCCAGTGGAATATCTCAATGGATATGTGATGGCCTGGTACAAAAATTGGTATGCTAAATATTCATAGTTCCTAGATGATGTACTGAATGAGTTTAGTGGATTTTTTTTTTTTTTTTTTTTTTTTTTTAGCACCACCAGCAGATCAATTTTTTCACTTATCCAATAAAATATATTGACTACTACTGGACAGATTGACACACAACTTTGTAGAGACATTCATGGTCCCCAGAGGATAAACCAGACTTTTTCATCTATTGGATGAAATGCCATTTGATTTTGTAACTGCATTCATGTTCCCCATTGGATGCATTGTTATAACTTTGCTTATGATATGGTAATGTCTTAAAATGCAGATTTTGATGCTTGCATCATCCTCACACACAAAAGAAAATGGTGTAATACTTCTACACAGATCTCTTAATATTCACAACATGATAAACCCTTTGATATAGGTACCAAAGACTTTTACTCTGACACTATACCTCCAGTCAGATTTACATTTTCCTCACTACCACCAAGGACTAAAATCAAACTTTGGGCTTCAACTTTTATCCATCTTTTAATTTGGTTTTCTTTACCAGTGAGCATTACAGCCTCACAGAGCTCTGCACTAAGCTTAGTTTTTTTTTTATTTCAGTAAAGTTAAATTAAAGCAATGCGCCAAAGTATGGCGGTTGAACTTTTGTAAATGTTGAAAGATTAGATTTGTGTCTCTCAAATGAATGATCAATAGCTGATGAACCTTACAGAGAATTCACCCAACTGTACTACTGTATATGCTCATCAGAACTAGATGGCATCAGCTGGATACAGTTTAATGAAACATTGTGTAAGTGTTGCGTTTACTGTAAATGAGTGGGACTTCTTTGATTAGTTAATTATGAGGAGATAATAATGGAAGTCTTGTCAAGGCGGTGGGGGGTTGCATCTTTAACCTGCTGCAGGCCTTTTTGTTGCTTTTCATGAGAAAACATGAGGAATTGTTAAACTGTATGAGTAAATGTCAGGGTAGCAACTACTATCTGATTCCATGAAATGCTTGTTTTCAACCCTATCATGCTAATTTTATTTCTTGTGCATAATCCATTTCCAAAGTGGGCTAATTGAATTTTCATGAGATTATAGCTCCCTTCCCAAGTGTGCTTAATTCCTTGATACTCCATTCTCTGTGTACTGTTTACAGATGTGCCTTGTGCCATCACTCATTTCTTATTAATGCCTATTAAGATGGTAATCACAGGCCTCATTATCTGCGGAAAAAAACCCAGCGCTGGGCTCCCAAAGTGGCTCAGCGGAGTCGGTAGACGGTAAACAACACATCACAGTTTAGAACCAATATTTGACCAATCAAAGAAGTTTCACTTACACTGAATTTAAAATGGGTCAGAAATGTTGGAAATAAATTTACATAATAGCTTCCTAAAAAAAAAAAGAAAAAAAAGACAAGGTCTTTTGAATGGCGGTTACTGTGTTTAATGTGTAATTCATGAGGAAAGTTTCTGGTCGATGAATAGCTGGAAGCTCGGCAGCAAATATCACCGGAGGACAAAAATACAGCTATTACAGTGTTTTAAATGTGGTGCTTTTATAGTGTTGGTGGCACAAATAATGAGCTTATTACTGAACTTCTCTGCACCGCTTTTTGTGGCATTTTCTGAATTAATGAAGCAAAAATGTGAAGTGTGTTGAAAGTACTGCACCTGCAGAGACTGTGGTCCATTCTGATGGTGATCATTGTAGGAGCATGTGTGTGATAATACTGCACACTGTTAATGTAGTTTGGTACACTACAATGGAAGTGGACATTGAAAAGAATATTTTTTTAATGAGATATTCTGAATATAATTTTTTTGAAAGCTATTTCATGCTTAACTTTATGATTCATGTCTCCTGCATTCCCTGCCAAGTTGAGGATGGGGGCTGGGAGTTCATTTGCACAACAGAGTACTTTTGGATTACCTCTGCCCTAATCAATTTAAAACAACTGTTATTAATTGTTTTTTTTTTTTTTTAAAACCAGCATGCACACACTTTCTCCTGCGTGCATCTGGCAGCAGTTGATCTCAGCAGGAGGCTGATTAATATAGTTCACAGCCCCTTTGAGTCTTGTAGATACCACTCTTTCTGTGTGTGTGTGTTATAATGCCATGCTACTTCCGCCTTTGCTTATGGCAGAAAACAGTCATTTGCATATATAGACACGAGAGGTTGCACATATTCCTGATATTACATAACCAACCCAATCTCATGGGAATGCGTATAGCACAACATTCCCACGTGTCATGATAATGTATTTTAGGCTTTTTGCGGCATTTATACGCCACGGGCTTAATGTTGTGAAGCGGCTTTTCGCATGTCGCACCCGATTCGACTGTTATCAGGCCATTAAATAGGTGTTATCGGTCGCTATAAGCACCACAGATGTTGGACATTAGGGGCCTGCTATGCCTGCTACGATGTAAAACTGAAACTTAAAAGTTCTAATACGTAGAAATGAATGAAATGTTACATTTTGAACACAAACAAAAAGGCACTTAGTTAAGTAAAGGGGAAAACATTGTGTTTTGGCTTAAAATAACTATGTTTCAAAAGTGAAAGTGAAACTTAACGCTTGTGAACACGTTGTTGGTATGCGATCCCTGGCCTCCTGGGTGAAAAGTCTGTGTTTGGGTCCCGTCCATCGCCCCTGACCTCCAGTTTCAGGCTTTCTACACTACAGCACCCGACTTCTGCTTCTGCTCCTCTAATAATTACTACAGTTGCTAGAGGTCGCTGTCGCTACCTTCTTAAGGGTCACCTACCAGTTAAATTGACGATAATACATACTAGTGGGTGTAGTAGGGCCCTATTGACCCACATCTATGGTGCTTTTAGCGACTGATAACGCCTATTTAACAGTCTAATCGGCTGAAACTACAGTAACGGCCGCAGTTAGGTTTAAACAACAAAACCACTTAGTTAGGTTTAGGAAAAACATCATGGTTGGGCTTAAATAAGTTGTAAACTAAGTAAAATACTTACATAAACAATGTAAGATAAGTAGGGGCAACATGTCACTAACCTAACTTCAAAATAACTTCAAAGCAGTTTGGGACATGAACACCGGTCTCGTGGTCTACGTCACTAGTTCTGAGCGTGGCATATTTACACGGACACATTTACATTGCAGTCAGTACAGACTGAATGGCATACACGACAAGCCAAAAGCAACAAAGGAGTTGTTATTGGACATGAAATTACTTAAAAATTACTGTCATTGATACGCCATTTGGTGTTTGAAAAAATGACCACAGCTATTGTTTTTCTTGTATGGACAGTCTGACGGTTAAATCAACAGCACTTTTAGACAATGGACCCGACACTGACGTCAGTTTTTAAATCAATATAAATATATATATATATATATATATATATATATATATAAAAAGTGAAAGTGAAAACTTAA